>WNGS01001987.1:0-12568 GCA_020271785.1 Procambarus virginalis
TGGAGAGTGGTGTGTGACAGTCGTGGAGAGTGGTGTGTGAAAGTGGTGGAGAGTGGTGTGTGGCAGTGGTGGAGAGTGGTGTGTGGCAGTGGTGGAGAGTGGTGTGTGACAGTGGTGGAGAGTGGTGTGTGACAGTGGTGGAGAGTGGTGTGTGGCAGTGGTGGAGAGTGGTGTGTGACAGTCGTGGAGAGTGGTGTGTGAAAGTGGTGGAGAGTGGTGTGTGACAGTGATGGAGAGTGGTGTGTGAAGTGGTGGAGAGTGGTGTGTGGCAGTGGTGGGGAGTGGTGTGTGAAAGTGGTGGAGAGTGGTGTGTGACAGTGTGGAGAGTGGTGAGGGGCAGTGATGGAGAGTGGTGTGTGGCAGTGGTGGAGAGTGGTGTGTGGCAGTGGTGGGAGTGGTGTGTGAAAGTGGTGGAGAGTGTGTGTGACAGTGATGGAGAGTGGTGTGTGACAGTGATGGAGAGTGGTGTGTGACAGTGGTGGAGAGTTGTGGAGAGTGGTGTGTGGCAGTGGGGAGAGTGGTGTGTGAAAGTGGTGGAGAGTGGTGTGTGGCAGTGGTGGGGAGTGGTGTGTGACAGCGATGGAGAGTGGTGTGTTGTAGTGGTGGAGAGTGGTGTGTGACAGTTGTGGTGAGTGGTGTGTGAAAGTGGTGGAGAGTGGTGTGTGACAGTCGTGGAGAGTGGTGTGTGAAAGTGGTGGAGAGTGGTGTGTGGCAGTGGTGGGGAGTGGTGTGTGACAGCGATGGAGAGTGGTGTGTTAGTGGTGGAGAGTGGTGTGACAGTTGTGGTGAGTGGTGTGTGACAGTGGTGGAGAGTGGTGTGTGACAGTGGTGGAGAGTGGTGTGTGACAGTGGTGGAGAGTGGTGTGTGACAGTGGTGGAGAGTGGTGTGTGACAGTGGTGGAGAGTGGTGTGTGACAGTGGTGGAGAGTGGTGTGTGACAGTGGTGGAGAGTGGTGTGTGACAGTTTTGGAGAGTGGTGTGTGACAGTGGTGGAGAGTGGTGTGTGAGAGTGGTGGAGAGTGGTGAGTGACAGTGGTGGAGAGTGGTGTGTGGCAGTGGTGGAGAGTGGTGTGTGGCAGTGGTGGAGAGTGGTGTGTGGTAGTGGTGGAGAGTGGTGTGTGACAATGGTGGAGAGTGGTGTGTGACAGTGGTGGAGAGTGGTGTGTGGCAGTGGTGGAGAGTGGTGTGTGACAGTGGTGGAGAGTGGTGTGTGAGTTGTGGAGAGTGGTGTGTGGCAGTTGTGGAGAGTGGTGTGTGACAGTGGTGGAGAGTGGTGAGTGACAGTGGTGGAGAGTGGTGTGTGACAGTGGTGGAGAGTGGTGTGTGACAGTGGTGGAGAGTGGTGTGTGACAGTGGTGGAGAGTGGTGAGAGACAGTGGTGGAGAGTGGTGTGTGACAGTGGTGGAGAGTGGTGTGTGACGGTGATGAAGACTGGTGTGTGACAGTGGTGAGAGACAGTGGTGGAGAGTGGTGTGTGACAGTGGTGGAGAGTGGTGTGTGACGGTGATGAAGACTGGTGTGTGACAGTGGTGGAGAGTGGTGTGTGACAGTGGTGGAGAGTAGTGTGTGCCAGTGGTGGAGAGTGGTGTGTGACAGTGGTGGAGAGTGGTGAGTGACAGTGGTGGAGAGTGGTGTGTGACAGTGGTGGAGTGTTGTGTGACAGTGGTGGAGAGTGGTGTTTGACAGTGGTGGAGAGTGGTGTGTGAGTTGTGGAGAGTGGTGTGTGGCAGTTGTGGAGAGTGGTGTGTGGCAGTGGTGGTGAGTGGTGTGTGGCAGTGGTGGAGAGTGGTGAGGGGCAGTTGTGGAGAGTGTTTTTTTTTTTTTTTTTTTTATTGTTTTCCACAGACGTGGCCACACATTAACAATGCTAACCAGCATATATACATTTTCTTCTGTCCTCCATAGACAGGGTTAGAGATGTGTTAAACATATATTTGAAGGGTTTATTGAACAATCAACCACTGAAGGTGAGTCGGTGCTTTAAAATGCTAAGCTAACCTATATACGTAAATACATAGATACACAGATTTATGTATGCCTTACATAAAGTGTTCGATGTGTCATCTACACAGTGTCATTAATGTACATTTACAAAGGTGAAATGTAATTCTGATCAGCTTCCATATATACTTTATACCCATACATATACATACACACACATATACATATATACACACATGCATTCACAGACATTTATCTCATTTACTCTGACAGGGTGAGATAGCTGATAAAGAAACTAGTGTGCAATTAAGCACTTAATCACTGAAGGTGATTAAGGTGCTTTTACAAGCTCAGGTTATATAGTTACATCACATACATTGTATAATTAATCTATTACATGGTCAATCTTGGGTACAAGTCCAATATATCATCAAGTGTTCCAGTACTCATATAGTAATTACAAAGTTCAGCATACCTTAGCCCAGGGGGGCGAAAGTCAGCCAGTATGGGACATTCTACAATATAATGTTCAAGAGAGTGCATGTTTTCTCTTTCACAAAGTTGACACATAGTGTACTCGACATTTGGGTTTTGAGAAAGCTGCCAGATACGTCTATATCCCAGGCGTATTCTGGCCACTATAACATCACATTGCCGGGTTCTTGTTCTATTAGTCCCATATGTGAATGTTTCCTCACGATATCTATCATAATATTTAATGCTACAGCTTTCAGGTCTTTGTGAATTTGTTAGGTCGGTGAGATCTTCATTAGATATTTGTTTAAGTATTCTCTTTGTCACTGCTAATGAAATACCCATATCAATTTCTACCACTGGGTTTCTACAGGCTGTCTTTGCAAGCATATCAACAGTGTCATGCCTTGAGATGCCAACATGTGATGGTATCCATAGGAATTTAATTTCAAATCTGTTTTCTTTAGCAGCTAAAACATTCATTCGAATATCACTGACTATTTTCTGGGTGTCACTAATATGTGCGTTCAATGCCAGGAGTGCACTCTGCGAGTCACAGTATATAAGTCCACTGCCTTTGTCTTTTAAAAATTCAGTGGCAAGTGTATGCCTGCAAGTTCGGTTTGAGTTGTATTTGCCCAGTCATTGACGCGCTTCATTGCTGTATGTACGAGAGTAGATTGTTCAAATATATTACATGCACATCCGGTACATCGTTCACCTTCTTCTACAGAGCCGTCGGTATAGCACTGATACACATCGTTACCCAAACTCTGAGTACTTTCAGTGATGCTTTTCAGTGTTAACTGTTTTAATAATGTAGAGTGCACACTATCTTTCTTGGGCGCATTTACAAAATCAACTCATAAATCCCAGTTATCCCATGGAGTAATTGGTTGATTAATCATTAGTTGAGTTGGGTACATATTTAATATTTTGATGGAGTTGGCTACCTTATAGAACCAATATACATAATCAGATTTCGTTCTTCTTCTATAGACCTCAGGTGAGTGCAGCATATTAGAAAGTTTAGCTTGAAACTTCATGTGTTGCCTAGATCTACTCAATGCCTTCACGCCGAAAACTGTGCTAATAGACAAAATTCTCTCACTTATGGTAGGTAATTTTAACTCTGCTCTCATATTAACTATTCTCGTGGACTTTGGAGCCCCAAGGATGAGACGCATAGCTTCGTTTTGCAAGGTTTCAAGAGATTTCAGCTCTTTGTCAGTATACAGTGTGAGATGTATAGCATTGTAGTCAATCACAGAGCGTATAAATGATACATAAAACATTCTAGCAAGTCTCACGTTAATTCCATGATTGACACCAACAAGGACCCGCAAGGGCTTTAATCTCTCCCACAGTCTCCTCTTGAGAGAAGAAAGGTACCCAGGGTCGTTAATAGGGACACCAAGGTATCTGTAAGACTCGCAGTTCTCAAGTGCTCGCCCATCTATATGATAATTGGGTGGTGGAATACCACATGGAATGAGGGCACGAGTTTTCTGTACAGAGATAAGGAGGCCACATTCCTCAGCTCTAGTAGCAAAAGCATCGAGCAGAACTTGCATTCTAGGCTCGGAGGCAGCCTGTAAACATATATCATCAGCATAACAAATGACAGTGTCTTCATTATTAGTTGGAAGATCTTTAATAAGTTTATGCATCAGAACGTTGAACAACAGGGGCTGAGGACCCCTCCTTGTGGAGTTCCCAGTTCAAAGTGTTTGCTCTCTGTGCTTTTAACACCATTAAACAAAACATATGCTGTTCGATTAGACAAATAGCCCTTTATCCATTTCAGTAATTTTCCTTGTATTCCCAGCTCGGCAAGCTGTTCCAGTATGATTTCTCTGTTTGCTGTATCAAAAGCTGCTGCTAGGTCGATGAAGACTGTTTGAGGGGAAGCTTCAATATGTGCGAAGTATTCAGCAAAACAGTGTTGTGTACTGAGCCCAGGCATAAATCCAAACAGTTGAGGTGACAGGTGCCCCTGTATACGATACATGAGTCTGTTAAGAACAATACGTTCAAGCACTTTACAGACACACGATGTTAGAGATATGGGTCTATAATTATCTGAGTGTGGTTTGGGGATGGGAACAATGACACTCTTTGTCCAAGCATCAGGTAATACTCCTTCACGTAAACTCATTCTGTACAGCACTAACAGTGGATTACCTGGTACTTGTGAGACTAATCTCAGTAGACTGTAAGTAATACCGTCCTCTCCAGGAGCAGTTGATTTTCCCATCTTTAGTGCATGATTTAATTCCCATTCAGTTACATCATTAAGGTCCGACACGTCGATAGCTGTACAGGCAAGATTGATGGTTCGTTGTCTGTTGGGGCGTGTGTCATTAAGTTTATGCTGTATGTTAATTGGAAGTGAGTCGTAGCTTGATGTTAGTGCCCACTGATCAAGGAGAATGTTTACTTGTTCTAGTGGGCTGTGGTGCAGTGGTTTGGTTGGGTTGCTTCTAGAGATTTTTCGTATCTTTTCCCAAACTTCAACAAGTGTTGTTTGCTCATTTATACTTTATAGGAACTCTTCCCAATGTTTATTACGTATAACGTTGCTCATGTCTCTCATCTCTCTATTTGCAACTAGAAATGCATGTAAGTCACCTTGTGCTTTGGTTCGTTTGTACGTATCACCAAGTTGCTTTACTCGTTCATGTTCTTTAACAAATACGGGGTCAAGGACCCACTTGGGTGGAAAGTTGACCCTGAGCAGCCGTGGAGTGCGGACGTGTCCCTCCGTGACTGCTAGGGTAGTTCGCCGTTTGGTCGCCAGGTGGCGGGGCGTAGCTGCCCCCCCCCCCCCAGTGTTGTTGCCTGGCTGGAGTGGGACGTGGCAGGTGTTGGGATTACCATGGGTGGTCCCCTGCCATCGATTAAGCGCGTGAACTCCGTGGGCCTGGAGTTCTCTGGGCGTGCTGGTTATCCGGAAGTAGCAGTGGTTCTGTGCGACTTGCTTAATGTCCCTGTGCTGGACGTCGACGGAATTGAGCTGGTGACTGCTCATCGTGTTGTCATCAAGCTGGCGACGGAGGTGTACCGTGATTTCCTCAGTCGGTACGAGGGACGCTCGTTGTCGTTGCCGGGGGGTGCCGGCTCAGTCTCAATATCTGACCGGAGTGGTGCGCTGACCTATGTCAGTGTGCATGGGGCGCCCCTGGAGTTTCCCGAGGAGCTTCTGCGGCGTTACTTCCAGCGCTTTGGGCCAGTCATCAGTGTGAGGGTCAACACGATATCCTCTGGGAGATATGCCGGGAGGCGGACGAACATTCGCACCTTGGGGATGCGCCTGCGGTCGGATATTCCATCTTCGGTCCGGCTTCTGGGGTGCTACATACGGGTGTACTATGCCCGACAGCCTCGGACCTGTTTCCGGTGTGGCTTGATGGGGCATCAGGCTGCCGGGTGCGAGGCGGCTCCGGTTGCCCCTGTCAACCTCTTTAGGGAAGAAGATTTCCCTCCGCTTCCCCTGGACGAGGACTCCGGGGATGCGGAGACCGTCCAGCTCGTTGTTGCGGCTCCCCCGTCGTCCCCTGACGTTTCCCCGGATGTCGCCGGCCGTCCTCAGGCTGTTGCGAGGCTCTCGGTGGATCCTCCTGCTCCTGTCCCTGCTGCTCCGGTGGGCCAGTATGCTGCGCCCTCCTCACCGCCTGTTCACCTGTCTTCAAATGCTGCGCCTGGCCCTGCCTCATCGCCGCGGATCCCGGCTGTGCTGGGTGCTGAAGTGGCTGTGGGGTCCCCGGTTGTGTGTGGTCCGGTTCCCCCTGCGGTTGAGGCTGCTGCAGTCATGAGACGGGCGATGGTACGCGCGGCTTGTGATGCCCGTGGGTCTGGGTCAGCTTCAGGATCTGAGGATGTGCGCCCGGTGCCCAAGCGGTCCAGGCGGTCGTCTACTGCATGGGCTGATGTGGAGGATTTTGACGCTGATGGGTTCTCGGGAGTTGAGGTGGTGGACGCTGACGTCCATGTACCTGCTGATGCCAAGGATTGTGTGTATGATTCACCTCCTGTGTCTTCTGTCGGCGGTTCCCCGCAGTGGGGGGTGGTTGCTCCTCCGGATGTTGGTGAGGGGGGTGCGGGTGCAGGCCGGGACCTAGTGTTGGTACTCAAGAAGGATGTTCGGCGAGAGGAGCCCCTGCAGGTGTCCCGTCCGGTGGTTGCTGCGAAGCCCTGTGGGGCTGCCGAGGTTACAAGTGCGCTGCCCGTTGCCCGCGCCTGTAAGGGGAAGCCCGTCCCGTTCATCTTGGCCAATGGCGTGGCGTATGATTCGAAGACCAACCCTATAAATATTCGCTTTCATGACCGAGTGATGCCTGTTCCGTGGTGACCCTCGACTGTCTGGGTTCCAGAGGATCAGGTATTTGTTGAGGGTGTGCCGATTTCGATGCCCGATCCTCGGACGACCCTTAGTCCCCCTATTTTGGGCGAAGTCCTGGTGCTGTGGGATACGTATTGTATTCTTTTCCCGGCAGCGGAGTGGCCGGAAAAGTATGTGCAGTCTTGATAGTCCGTGTGCTTGCTGTATGTATTGAGTGTGTCTTGGACTTTGGTCTGTTATGGGATGTTTATTGTGTGCCCTTCAGGCCGATGTCGTCTTGGTTTTCTAAATGTCCCTGTTTCTTGTTACTTTAGGCTATACCTTTTCATGAATTATGTTTCTTTGTTTTGTTGTATTGTGTGCCCTTCTGGCAATGCTGTTTGCTCTCTTACGTGAGGGGTTTTTGTGCGGAAATTTTGGTTTCTATTTTTTCTGTTTCTGGTTTGAAATGTTCTTGTGCCATGTACATTGTGCCATGTTATTATTTTATTCTCTTATTTTTTCTTGTTCTCATCTGCTTTATCTGTGTATTGAGGTCTTGGTTTATGTGTTATTGTATTTTGGGTATTGGTCCTTCAGACCGGTGTTTTGTTTTGTTTGTTGTGTACCGATGGTGTTGTAATGGTGTTTTTGTTTTGCTTTTGTTTATCCTTTGTACTGTTTTTTGTCCTGCAATGTATTTATCCTTTGTACTGTATTTTAAGTGACTTTTTGAGTTTTGTTATTTGTTATGCTGTCCTGTAGGCCCTTCTGGCTGATGGGTTTTCCTTGTTTATCTTGTTATGTAATGTGTTTCTCATTGTTTTTTTATTGTATTTAATTTGCATGATTGCATGTAAAAATAAAAATAATAAAAAAAAAATGTGTCGTAGTAGGTAGTAATCGTATCAACGAGATCTCTGGAGAAAGCTTCTACATTCGTTATTGTGTAATCTTGATACCATTTTGATATACAATTAATAAAGTGGTCATGCAAGCCATATGGAATATTCATTTTCCGCCTCTGATGTCTGTTAGGTACATCACACTGTACCTCATAGGAAGCAGAAACTGCATAGTGATCACTAACTAAGTGATTTACCAACGAACATTCCATCCTATCTTGCACAAGGTTTCTACCCATTACATAATCAAGTCTGCCTCCCAATAAATGAGTTTGGGTATCCGTAGTATACACGGTTAATCTGTTGTCATAAACATATTTGATAAATTTGCATCCATTATCGTTGTTAGTAATGTCTCCCAGCGTAATATGTCTAGCATTAAAATCTCCCATGTATATTGTCCCATGATTGTCTAGATCTGGGAGCAATGTTACATTGAGCTTCTGGCATATACGTTGAGGAATGAAAAGTGGCCTGCTGTAGTTTGTACATGAAAGTGATGGAACTGTGTGTGTACATTGTGTGACGTGCTCACAAGAATGTGCGGTAAATCACTTCTAATGTATGTTAGTAGGCCTGTGGCGTTACTGTTATTATAGGATGCATACCCTCTGATCTTTGGTGGGGTTTTGTTTATCATATTGGACGTGTAGGGTTCCTGTAAAGCAATTATATCTATGTTGTTACTGGTAACATGTGCAATTAGATCATTCAGTCTTTTGTTGATGCTACGAATGTTCCAACTTAGAAACTTAATGGTCCTTGTGTCAACAGCAGCCATCGTCTTGGTGTTGTTCCTCCCTGGAACTGGTGGTCCCACTGTTGTCCTTGTCCCACTGCCACAATGTGTCCATAAGTGACTCTACGACGTAAAGAGCCGCACCAACCTGGCGTTTGGTGTCGTCAGGAACATCTGGTGACGTCATCAGTTTCTTGATCACTGAGCAACTCGGGATGGTCCGCGAGTGAATGTTCTCTGTAAGTCGTATGGCATAATTACTGTCACTCAGAATATTATCATTTTCATTCTCGTACTTGGCTTGAGCGCGTTCGTTAAGGTCATGAATCATTTTAAAATATGCTGATGCAGGTCGACTTCCTCGTCCAGTTATAGGGGGATGGGGGACCTAAATCTGCTCGTTTTGAGATGGTGGTACCCGACGTAGAAGACAGACTCCACACACCAAGAGGAAAGAAAACCTGCCACTGCCGCCTTCCAGACCCGTCTCCCAGCCTAGCCAGATGTGGGGTTGCTACAGCATCGACTCTTTGACACGCAGCTGAGTCGAGCCCTGGCACTTTTCTCTTCAACTTCAGCATTTCCTCTCACCGACTTCTCTTCAGCTGTCCCCACTTCAAGGCTCGCCCCATGGGCATCTTCTCCTGTATCATTAGATTGGATTGGATTGCAAAAAAATTACCATCATCTATGAGTGCTGTCTTGCCTCGCCATCAATTCATATATCAACTCACTCCATAATCACTCACAAAGCCAAAGTGGTTGGGCCACTACCCTGTCCTCCCCACTCTCCACCCAACCTCCCAATCCTTCTTCATGTTTTCCCAAAATCCTTCCCTTGCCTCTTCCATCCCCAGCTTGCCAGCTCTTTGGACATTTTTAAGTTCAAGATCTATCCCATAGTTCTCATTGGCCGAGACAGAGTGGAAAGATGGAGATCAGAGATACAACGGAAACAACGTGAACACCACAAGAGGGAGGGAAGATTAAAGCAAACTGTCATCTCAGAAGTTCCCTTAACCTAGCACGAGAGGAAACTTCTAGAGAGAGGAGGACTGACTTTTATGATAGGCCCACCAGCACGCAAGACACGATTGGATACACTGAGGCCTTCGGCGCCAGCTTGGAAAACAGTATCAACCAAGTCTGGAGCACCCTAAGGCCCAACCAATGTAAGTTACAGCGGGAACCCAAAAACTAAACTATCCCTCTCTTACAGGGACCTCCACCCAGGCAAGGCGAAACGACAGTTTGATGGGGCTGAAGGAGGTGATTCGCCACCTGAAGGAGGACCTCAAAAAGGAGACAGAGCGCAGACAAAATTGCAACCTGCCCCGAGAGGAGTGTGGAGCCTAGTTAATATTGAAGTCGAGAACGGACATGGTGATTAAACCCACGGATAAGGGAGGCGCCGTCGTCGTCTGGAGACGGAATAACTATACCCGGGAAATGGAACGACACCTGGCAGATACAGTGGTGTACCACTGGATCACAAACCAAGACGCTGCTCTGAAGAACCTCCAGACAAGGAGCAGGAATCTAGACCACAAGCTTTTTGAAAATAAAGTCTGAGACGGGAATAGTGGGCTCATGCAAGGGAACTTCTACATAGGCTTTTAGTCTACCATCCCACACCTTTGTCTTCTACCAAAGATTCACAAACCACCAAACGAGATCACAGGAGCGTGGCAGGGGGAGACCAGTGCTGAGCGGCTGCAGGGCAGGTCTACACTATCCTTGATGGACTTACCAGACGAGGTAGTCCTTGATAGACTTACCTCGCCTCCACGCAATCATTCGTAGATTTTGCGGGACATTCTCTCAAGAAGGGTGGTCACTGTATGTCTCCCTCATCCAGGTCTTGGAAAGAACTGGGTAGGGAGGATCAATCTCCTATCCTCCAACCGTGGAGCCAAATTAATTTTTTTTTAAGGCACTAACTCTTCCTCCTCATGCGTTGATTGATTAATTGATGAAGATTAAGCCACCCAAAAAGGTGGCACGGGCTTTCATGCCCTTAAGTGGTGGCCCTTTTGAGCCATTACCAGTATCAAGAGTTGATACTGGAGATCTGTGGAGGTGCGATTGCACCTCTGTGTGACGGAGATGTCTCCCGTGCCTCATGTGTTGATTGATTGATGAGATTAGCCACCTAAAAGGTGGCACGGGCATGAATAGCCCGTAAGTGGTGGGCCCTTTGGAGCCATTACCAGTATCAAGAGCTGATACTGGAGATCTGTGGGGTGCGACTGCACCCTGCGTGACGGGAGGATGTCTCCCGTGGCCTCATGTGTTATACATAAGTTTTAAATATTAGAATTTAGCCTTTGTGTGCAGGCGTCGGTTGTCTTATCCACGTACACCGTGGTGTCCAGAAATATATTATGGTATATATACACACACTACATCTATCAGCTAGCCACATTGGCTACCATATTTGTGGCTTTTAAGATCATATTAGGACCTGTAGAGGACCAGAATACAACAGGTTCGATCATCTGTTGCTTCATTAATTAACCAAGTCTCAGTTGGGCAATTAAGACTGCTCATAGCCCAGTCGATACAGCGTCGGCCTCACATGTTTCGGGCTCACGGTTCGGGTTCGAATCTCCTACAGGTAAATGGAATGTTTATTTTCAGGGAAGTGTGGATGACAATTTATATCTCAGTATATCACTAATACTCACGGGAATATATATATACTTACGGGAATATATATATATATATATATATATATATATATATATATATATAATACTCAGAAGGTGAGATGTTTCGGGAGGTAGAATGCAAATGTGATTGCCAGAGAGAGAACTAGCGAAGGGTGGAGAAATGCCTCACTCTTATGGGGAGTCACGTAGGCACCAGTGCCACCAGGGTGGGCCAGGTTTGTGGTGGTAGAGGCAGCACACCAGCTGGGCCAGGTTGTGTGGTGGTAGAGGCAGCCACCAGCGTGGGCCAGGTGTGTGGTGGTAGAGACAGCCACCAGGGTGTGCAGGTGTGTGGTGGTAGAGGCAGCCACCAGGGACGACCAGGGTGTGGTGGTAGAGGCAGACACCAGGTGTGTGGTGGTAGAGGCAGACACCAGGTGTGTGGTGGTAGAGGCAGCCACCAGGGACGACCAGGTGTGTGGTGGTAGAGGTAGCCACCAAGGTGGCCAGGTGTGTGGTGGTAGAGGCAGCCACTAGGGTGGGCCAGGTGTGTGGTGGTAGAGGCAGCCACCAGGGTGGGTCAGGTGTGTGGTGGTAGAGGCAGCCACCAGAGTGGGCCAGGTGTGTGGTGGTAGAGGCAGCCACCAGGGTGGGTCAGGTGTGTGGTGGTAGAGGCAGCCACCAGGGTGGGCCAGGTGTGTGATGGTAGAGGCAGCCACCAGGGTGGGCCAGGTTTGTGGTGGTAGAGGCAGCCACCAGAGTGGGCCAGGTGTGTGGTGGTGGAGGCAGCCACCAGGGTGGACCAGGTGTGTGTGGTGGTAGAGGCAGCCACCAGGGTGACCAGGTGTGTGGGGGTAGAGGCAGCCACCAGGGTGGGCCAGGTTTGTGGTGGTAGAGGCAGCCACCAGGGTGGGCCCGGTGTGTGACGGTAGAGGCAGCCACCAGGGTGGGCCAGGTTTGTGGTGGTAGAGGCAGCCACCAGAGTGGGCCAGGTGTGTGGTGGTAGAGGCAGCCACCAGAGTGGGCCAGGTGTGTGGTGGTAGAGGCAGCCACCAGAGTGGGCCAGGTGTGTGGTGGTAGAGGCAGCCACCAGGGTGGGCCAGGTGTGTGGCGGTAGAGGCAGCCACCAGGGTGGGCCAGGTTTGTGGTGGTAGAGGCAGCCACCAGGGGCGACCAGGTGTGTGGTGGTAGAGGCAGCCACCAGAGTGGGCCAGGTGTGTGGTGGTAGAGGCAGCCACCAGAGTGGGCCAGGTGTGTGGTGGTAGAGGCAGCCACCAGGGATGTGGTGGTAGAGGCAGCCACCAGGGTGGGACAGTTGTGTGGTGGTAGAGGCAGCCACCAGGTTGGGCCAGGTGTGTAGTGGTAGAGGCAGCCACCAGAGTGGGCCAGGTGTGTGGTGGTAGAGGCAGCCACCAGGGATGTGGTGGTAGAGGCAGCCACCATGGTGGGCCAGGTGTGTGGTGGTAGAGGCAGTCACCAGGGTGGGCCAGGTGTGTGGTGGTAGAGGCAGCCACAAGGGTGGGCCAGGTGTGTGGTG
>WNGS01001988.1:8077-21990 GCA_020271785.1 Procambarus virginalis
ACACTGGTGCTGGAGGTCACTGTACATCAACACAGGTGCTGGAGGTCACAGCACATCAACACTGGTGCTGGAGGTCATTGTACATCAACACAGGTGCTGGAGGTCACTGTACATCAACACTGGTGCTGGAGGTCACTGTACATCAACACTGGTGCTGGAGGTCACTGTACATCAACACTGGTGCTGGAGGTCACTGTACATCAACACAGGTGCTGGAGGTCACTGTACATCAACACTGGTGCTGGAGGTCACTGTACATCAACACTGGTGCTGGAGGTCACTGTACATCAACACAGGTGCTGGAGGTCACTGTACATCAACACTGGTGCTGGAGGTCACTGTACATCAACACTGGTGCTGGAGGTCACTGTACATCAACACAGGTGCTGGAGGTCATGTACATCAACACAGGTGCTGGAGGTCACTGTACATCAACACAGGTGCTGGAGGTCACTGTACATCAACACTGGTGTGGAGGTCACTGTACATCAACACAGGTGCTGGAGGTCACTGTACATCAACACTGGTGCTGGAGGTCACTGTACATCAACACAGGTGCTGGAGGTCACTGTACATCAACACTGTCACTGAAGGTCACTGTACATCAACACAGGTGCTGGAGGTCACTGTACATCAACACAGGTGCTGGAGGTCACTGTACATCAACACAGGTGCTGGAGGTCACTGTACATCAACACAGGTGCTGGAGGTCACTGTACATCAACACAGGTGCTGGAGGTCACTGTACATCAACACTGGTGCTGGAGGTCACTGTACATCAACACAGGTGCTGGAGGTCACTGTACATCAACACTGTGCTGGAGGTCACTGTACATCAACACTGGTGCTGGAGGTCACTGTACATCAACACTGGTGCTGGAGGTCACTGTACATCAACACTGTCACTGAAGGTCACTGTAATCAACACAGGTGCTGGAGGTCACTGTACATCAACACTGGTGCTGGAGGTCACTGTACATCAACACTGTCACTGAAGGTCACTGTACATCAACACTGGTGCTGGAGGTCACTGTACATCAACACTGTCACTGAAGGTCACTGTACATCAACACAGGTGCTGGAGGTCACTGTAATCAACACTGGTGCTGGAGGTTACTGTACATCAACACTGTTTCTGAAGGTCACTGTACATCAACACTGGTGCTGGAAATCACTGTACATCAACACAGGTGTTGGAGGTTACTGTACATCAACACTGGTGCTGGAGGTCACTGTACATCAACACAGGTGCTGGAGGTCACTGTACATCAACACTGTCACTGAAGGTCACTGTACATCAACACAGGTGCTGGAGGTCACTGTACATCAACACTGTCACTGAAGGTCACTGTACATCAACACTGGTGCTGGAGGTCACTGTACATCAACACTGGTGCTGGAGGTCACTGTACATCAACACTGGTGCTGGAGGTCACTGTACATCAACACTGGTGCTGGAGGTCACTGTACATCAACTCAGGTGCTGGAGGTCACTGTACATCAACACTGTCACTGAAGGTCACTGTACATCAACACAGTGCTGGAGGTCACTGTACATCAACACAGGTGCTGGAGGTCACTGTACATCAACACTGGTGCTGGAGGTCACTGTACATCAACACAGGTGCTGGAGGTCACTGTACATCAACACTGTCACTGAAGGTCACTGTACATCAACACTGGTGCTGGAGGTCACTGTACATCAACACTGGTGCTGGAGGTTACTGTACATCAACACTGGTGCTGGAGGTCACTGTACATCAACACTGGTGCTGGAGGTCACTGTACATCAACACAGGTGCTGGAGGTCACTGTACATCAACACTGTCACTGAAGGTCACTGTACATCAACACTGTCACTGAAGGTCACTGTACATCAACACAGGTGCTGGAGGTCACTGTACATCAACACTGG
Organism: Procambarus virginalis; assembly: GCA_020271785.1. NCBI lineage: Eukaryota > Metazoa > Arthropoda > Malacostraca > Decapoda > Cambaridae > Procambarus > Procambarus virginalis. Next base: position 9,993 of record WNGS01001988.1, read on the forward strand.
TGCTGGAGGTCACTGTACATCAACACAGGTGCTGGAGGTCACTGTACATCAACACTGGTGCTGGAGGTCACTGTACATCAACACAGGTGCTGGAGGTCACTGTACATCAACACTGTCACTGAAGGTCACTGTACATCAACACAGGTGCTGGAGGTCACTGTACATCAACACTGTCACTGAAGGTCACTGTACATCAACACTGGTGCTGGAGGTCACTGTACATCAACACTGGTGCTGGAGGTCACTGTACATCAACACTGGTGCTGGAGGTCACTGTACATCAACACAGGTGCTGGAGGTCACTGTACATCAACACTGTCACTGAAGGTCACTGTACATCAACACAGGTGCTGGAGGTCACTGTACATCAACACAGGTGCTGGAGGTCACTGTACATCAACACTGGTGCTGGAGGTCACTGTACATCAACACAGGTGCTGGAGGTCACTGTACATCAACACTGTCACTGAAGGTCACTGTACATCAACACTGGTGCTGGAGGTCACTGTACATCAACACTGGTGCTGGAGGTCACTGTACATCAACACTGGTGCTGGAGGTCACTGTACATCAACACTGGTGCTGGAGGTCACTGTACATCAACACAGGTGCTGGAGGTCACTGTACATCAACACTGTCACTGGAGGTCACTGTACATCAACACAGGTGCTGGAGGTCACTGTACATCAACACTGGTGCTGGAGGTCACTGTACATCAACACAGGTGCTGGAGGTCACTGTACATCAACACTGGTGCTGGAGGTCACTGTACATCAACACAGGTGCTGGAGGTCACTGTACATCAACACAGGTGCTGGAGGTCACTGTACATCAACACTGTCTGAAGGTCACTGTACATCAACACTGGTGCTGGAGGTCACTGTACATCAACACTGGTGCTGGAGGTCACTGTACATCAACACTGGTGCTGGAGGTCACTGTACATCAACACTGGTGCTGGAGGTCACTGTACATCAACACTGTCACTGAAGGTCACTGTACATCAACACAGGTGCTGGAGGTCACTGTACATCAACACTGGTGCTGGAGGTCACTGTACATCAACACAGGTGCTGGAGGTCACTGTACATCAACACTGGTGCTGGAGGTCACTGTACATCAACACTGTCACTGAAGGTCACTGTACATCAACACTGGTGCTGGAGGTCACTGTACATCAACACTGGTGCTGGAGGTCACTGTACATCAACACTGGTGCTGGAGGTCACTGTACATCAACACTGGTGCTGGAGGTCACTGTACATCAACACTGTCACTGAAGGTCACTGTACATCAACACAGGTGCTGGAGGTCACTGTACATCAACACTGGTGCTGGAGGTCACTGTACATCAACACTGGTGCTGGAGGTCACTGTACATCAACACTGGTGCTGGAGGTCACTGTACATCAACACTGGTGCTGGAGGTCACTGTACATCAACACTGGTGCTGGAGGTCACTGTACATCAACACTGTCACTGAAGGTCACTGTACATCAACACTGGTGCTGGAGGTCACTGTACATCAACACAGGTGCTGGAGGTCACTGTACATCAACACTGTCACTGAAGGTCACTGTACATCAACACTGGTGCTGGAGGTCACTGTACATCAACACTGGTGCTGGAGGTCACTGTACATCAACACTGGTGCTGGAGGTCACTGTACATCAACACTGTCACTGAAGGTCACTGTACATCAACACTGGTGCTGGAGGTCACTGTACATCAACACTGGTGCTGGAGGTCACTGTACATCAACACTGGTGCTGGAGGTCACTGTACATCAACACTGGTGCTGGAGGTCACTGTACATCAACACTGGTGCTGGAGGTCACTGTACATCAACACAGGTGCTGGAGGTCACTGTACATCAACACTGGTGCTGGAGGTCACTGTACATCAACACTGGTGCTGGAGGTCACTGTACATCAACACTGGTGCTGGAGGTCACTGTACATCAACACTGTCACTGGAGGTCACTGTACATCAACACTGGTGCTGGAGGTCACTGTACATCAACACTGGTGCTGGAGGTCACTGTACATCAACACTGGTGCTGGAGGTCACTGTACATCAACACTGGTGCTGGAGGTCACTGTACATCAACACAGGTGCTGGAGGTCACTGTACATCAACACTGGTGCTGGAGGTCACTGTACATCAACACAGGTGCTGGAGGTTACTGTACATCAACACTGTCACTGAAGGTCACTGTACATCAACACTGGTGCTGGAGGTCACTGTACATCAACACTGTCACTGAAGGTCACTGTACATCAACACTGCTGTGAGGTCACTGTACATCAACACAGGTGCTGGAGGTCACTGTACATCAACACTGGTGCTGGAGGTCACTGTACATCAACACAGTGCTGGAGGTCACTGTACATCAACACTGGTGCTGGAGGTCACTGTACATCAACACAGGTTCTGGAGGTTACTCTACATAAACACGGTGCTGGAGGTCACTGTACATCAACACTGTNATATTGTCACTGAAGGTCACTGTACATCAGCACTGGTGCTGGAGGTCACTGTACATCTACACTGTCTTGAAGGTCACTGTACATCAACACGGTCACTGAAGGTCACTGTACAACAACACTGTCACTGAAGGTCACTGTACATCAACACTGTCACTGAAGGTCACTGTACATTAACACTGTCACTGAAGGTCACTGTGCATCAGCACTGGTGTTGGAGGTCACTGTTGGTGGTCACTGTACATTAACATGGTGCTGGAGGTCACTGTACATCAACACTGGTGCTGGAGGTCACTGTACATCAACACCGTGCTGAAGGTCACTGTACATCAACACTCTCACTGAAGGTCACTGTACATCAACACTGGTGCTGGAGGTCACTGTACATCAACCTGTCACTGAAGGTCACTGTACATCAACACTGTCACTGAAGGTCACTGTACATCAACACTGGTGCTGAAGGTCACTGTACATCAACATTGGTGCTGGAGGTCACTGTACATCAACACAAGTGCTGGAGGTCACTTACATCAACACTGTCACTGAAGGTCACTGTACATCAACACTGGTGTTGGAGGTCACCGCACACCAACACTGGCGCTGGAGGTCACTGTACATCAACACCGTCACTGAAGGTCACTGTACACAACACTGGTGCTGGAGGTCACTGTACATCAACATGGTGCGGAGGTCACTGTACATCAACACTGTGCTGGAGGTCACTGTACACATCAACACTGGTGCTGGAGGTCACTGCCAATCAACACTGTCACTGAAGGTCACTGTACATCAACACTGGTGCTGGAGGTCACTGTACATCAACACTAGGTGCTGGAGGTCACTGTACATCAACACTGTCACTGAAGGTCACTGTACATCAACACTGGTGCTGGAGGTCACTGTACATCAACACTGTCACGAAGGTCACTGTACATCAACACTGGTGCTGGAGGTCACTGTACATCAACACTGGTGCTGGAGGTCACTGTACATCAACACAGGTGCTGGAGGTCACTGTACATCAACACTGGTGCTGGAGGTCACTGTACATCAACACTTGTGCTGGAGGTCACTGTACATCAACACTGGTGCTGGAGGTCACTGTACATCAACACTGGTGCTGGAGGTCACTGTACATCAACACTGGTGCTGGAGGTCACTGTACATCAACACAGGTGCTGGAGGTCACTGTACATCAACACTGTCACTGAAGGTCACTGTACATCAACAGTAGTGCTGGAGGTCACTGTACATCAACACTGGTGCTGGAGGTCACTGTACATCAACACTAGTGCTGGAGGTCACTGTACATCAACATTGTCACTGAAGGTCACTGTACATCAACACTGGTGCTGGAGGTCACTGTACATCAACACTTGTGCTGGAGGTCACTGTACATCAACACTGGTGCTGGAGGTCACTGTACATCAACACTGGTGCTGGAGGTCACTGTACATCAACACTGGTGCTGGAGGTCACTGTACATCAACACAGGTGCTGGAGGTCACTGTACATCAACACTGGTCACTGAAGGTCACTGTACATCAACACTGTCACTGAAGGTCACTGTACATCAACACAGGTGCTGGAGGTCACTGTACATCAACACTGGTGCTGGAGGTCACTGTACATCAACACTGTCACTGAAGGTCACTGTACATCAACAGGTGCTGGAGGTCACTGTACATCAACACTGTCATGAAGGTCACTGTACATCAACACTGGTGCTGGAGGTCACTGTACATCAACACAGGTGCTGGAGGTCACTGTACATCAACACTGGTGCTGGAGGTCACTGTACATCAACACAGGTGCTGGAGGTCACTGTACATCAACACTGGTGCTGGAGGTCACTGTACATCAACACTGTCACGGAGGTCACTGTACATCAACACTGGTGCTGGAGGTCACTGTACATCAAACACTGGTGCTGGAGGTCACTGTACATCAACACAGGTGCTGGAGGTCACTGTACATCAACACTGGTGCTGGAGGTCACTGTACATCAACACTGGTGCTGGAGGTCACTGTACATCAACACAGGTGCTGGAGGTCACTGTACATCAACACTGGTGCTGGAGGTCACTGTACATCAACACTGGTGCTGGAGGTCACTGTACATCACACAGGTGCTGGAGGTCACTGTACATCAACACTGGTGCTGGAGGTCACTGTACATCAACACAGGTGCTGGAGGTCACTGTACATCAACACTGGTGCTGGAGGTCACTGTACATCAACACAGGTGCTGGAGGTCATGTACATCAACACTGGTGCTGGAGGTTACTGTACATCAACACTGGTGCTGGAGGTTACTGTACATCAACACTGGTGCTGGAGGTCACTGTACATCAACACTGGTGCTGGAGGTCACTGTACATCAACACTGTTATTGGAGGTCACTGTACATCAACACTGGTGCTGGAAGGTCACTGTACATCAACACAGGTGCTGGAGGTCACTGTACATCAACACTGGTGCTGGAGGTCACTGTACATCAACACTGTCATTGAGGTCACTGTACATCAACACTGGTGCTGGAGGTCACTGTACATCAACACTGTCACGAGGTCACTGTACATCAACACTGGTGCTGGAGGTCACTGTACATCAACACTGTCACTGAAGGTCACTGTACATCAACTGGTGCTGGAGGTCACTGTACATCAACACTGGTGCTGGAGGTCACTGTACATCAACAATGGTGCTGGAAGTCACTGTACATCAACACTGTCTGAAGGTCACTGTACATCAACACTGGTGCTGGAGGTCACTGTACATCAACACAGGTGCTGGAGGTCACTGTACATCAAACACTGGTGCTGGAGGTCACTGTACATCAACACTGTCACTGGAGGTCGCTGTACATCAACACTGGTGCTGGAGGTCACTGTACATCAACACAGGTGCTGGAGGTCACTGTACATCAACACAGGTGCTGGAGGTCACTGTACATCAACACAGGTGCTGGAGGTCACTGTACATCAACACAGGTGCTGGAGGACTGTACATCAACACTGGTGCTGGAGGTCACTGTACATCAACACAGGTGCTGGAGGTCATGTACATCAACACAGGTGCTGGAGGTCACTGTACATCAACACTGTCACTGGAGGTCACTGTACATCAACACAGGTGCTGGAGGTCACTGTACATCAACACTGGTGCTGGAGGTCACTGTACATCAACACAGGTGCTGGAGGTCACTGTACATCAACACAGGTGCTGGAGGTCACTGTACATCAACACAGGTGCTGGAGGTCACTGTACATCAACACAGGTGCTGGAGGTCACTGTACATCAACACAGGTGCTGGAGGTCACTGTACATCAACACAGGTGCTGGAGGTCACTGTACATCAACACTGGTGCTGGAGGTCACTGTACATCAACACTGGTGCTGGAGGTCACTGTACATCAACACTGGTGCTGGAGGTCACTGTACATCAACACTGGTGCTGGAGGTCACTGTACATCAACACTGGTGCTGGAGGTCACTGTACATCAACACTGGTGCTGGAGGTCACTGTACATCAACACAGGTGCTGGAGGTCACTGTACATCAACACATGTGCTGGAGGTCACTGTACATCAACACTGGTGCTGGAGGTCACTGTACATCAACACTGGTGCTGGAGGTCACTGTACATCAACACAGGTGCTGGAGGTCACTGTACATCAACACTGGTGCTGGAGGTCACTGTACATCAACACTGGTGCTGGAGGTCACTGTACATCAACACTGGTGCTGGAGGTCACTGTACATCAACACAGGTGCTGGAGGTCACTGTACATCAACACTGTGCTGGAGGTCACTGTACATCAACACAGGTGCTGGAGGTTACTGTACATCAACACAGGTGCTGGAGGTCACTGTACATCAACACTGGTGCTGGAGGTCACTGTACATCAACACTGGTGCTGGAGGGTACTGTACATCAACACTGGTGCTGGAGGTCACTGTACATCAACACTGGTGCTGGAGGTCACTGTACATCAACACAGGTGCTGGAGGTCACTGTACATCAACACAGGTGCTGGAGGTCACTGTACATCAACACAGGTGCTGGAGGTCACTGTACATCAACACTGGTGCTGGAGGTCACTGTACATCAACACTGGTGCTGGAGGTCACTGTACATCAACACAGGTGCTGGAGGTCACTGTACATCAACACTGGTGCTGGAGGTCACTGTACATCAACATGGTGCTGGAGGTCACTGTACATCAACACTGGTGCTGGAGGTCACTGTACATCAACACTGTGCTGGAGGTCACTGTACATCAACACTGGTGCTGGAGGTCACTGTACATCAACACAGGTGCTGGAGGTCACTGTACATCAACACTGGTGCTGGAGGTCACTGTACATCAACACTGGTGCTGGAGGTCACTGTACATCAACACTGGTGCTGGAGGTCACTGTACATCAACACAGGTGCTGGAGGTCACTGTACATCAACACAGGTGCTGGAGGTCACTGTACATCAACACAGGTGCTGGAGGTCACTGTACATCAACACAGGTGCTGGAGGTTACTGTACATCAACACTGGTGCTGGAGGTCACTGTACATCAACACTGGTGCTGGAGGTCACTGTACATCAACACTGGTGCTGGAGGTCACTGTACATCAACACTGGTGCTGGAGGTCACTGTACATCAACACTGGTGCTGGAGGTCACTGTACATCAACACAGGTGCTGGAGGTCACTGTACATCAACACTGGTGCTGGAGGTCACTGTACATCAACACTGGTGCTGGAGGTCACTGTACATCAACACAGGTGCTGGAGGTCACTGTACATCAACACAGGTGCTGGAGGTCACTGTACATCAACACTGTCACTGAAGGTCATTGTACATCAACACAGGTGCTGGAGGTCACTGTACATCAACACTGTGCTGGAGGTCACTGTACATCAACACTGTCTGGAGGTCACTGTACATCAACACAGGTGCTGGAGGTCACTGTACATCAACACTGTGCTGGAGGTCACTGTACATCAACACTGGTGCTGGAGGTCACTGTACATCAACACAGGTGCTGGAGGTCACTGTACATCAACACTGGTGTGGAGGTCACTGTACATCAACACAGGTGCTGGAGGTCACTGTACATCAACACTGGTGCTGGAGGTCACTGTACATCAACACAGGTGCTGGAGGTCACTGTACATCAACACTGGTGCTGGAGGTCACTGTACATCAACATGGTGCTGGAGGTCACTGTACATCAACACTGGTGCTGGAGGTCACTGTACATCAACACTGGTGCTGGAGGTCACTGTACATCAACACTGGTGCTGGAGGTCACTGTACATCAACACTGGTGCTGGAGGTCACTGTACATCAACACTGGTGCTGGAGGTCACTGTACATCAACACTGGTGCTGGAGGTCACTGTACATCAACACAGGTGCTGGAGGTCACTGTACATCAACACAGGTGCTGGAGGTCACTGTACATCAACACTGGTGCTGGAGGTCACTGTACATCAACACAGGTGCTGGAGGTCACTGTACATCAACACTGGTGCTGGAGGTCACTGTACATCAACACTGGTGCTGGAGGTCACTGTACATCAACACTGGTGCTGGAGGTCACTGTACATCAACACTGGTGCTGGAGGTCACTGTACATCAACACTGGTGCTGGAGGTCACTGTACATCAACACAGGTGCTGGAGGTCACTGTACATCAACACTGGTGCTGGAGGTCACTGTACATCAACACTGGTGCTGGAGGTCACTGTACATCAACACAGGTGCTGGAGGTCACTGTACATCAACACTGGTGCTGGAGGTCACTGTACATCAACACAGGTGCTGGAGGTCACTGTACATCAACACTGTGCTGGAGGTCACTGTACATCAACACAGGTGCTGGAGGTCACTGTACATCAACACAGGTGCTGGAGGTCACTGTACATCAACACTGGTGCTGGAGGTCACTGTACATCAACACTGGTGCTGGAGGTCACTGTACATCAACACTGGTGCTGGAGGTCACTGTACATCAACACTGGTGCTGGAGGTCACTGTACATCAACACTGGTGCTGGAGGTCACTGTACATCAACACTGGTGCTGGAGGTCACTGTACATCAACACAGGTGCTGGAGGTCACTGTACATCAACACAGGTGCTGGAGGTCACTGTACATCAACACTGGTGCTGGAGGTCACTGTACATCAACACAGGTGCTGGAGGTCACTGTACATCAACACTGGTGCTGGAGGTCACTGTACATCAACACTGGTGCTGGAGGTCACTGTACATCAACACTGGTGCTGGAGGTCACTGTACATCAACACTGGTGCTGGAGGTCACTGTACATCAACACTGGTGCTGGAGGTCACTGTACATCAACACTGGTGCTGGAGGTCACTGTACATCAACACTGGTGCTGGAGGTCACTGTACATCAACACAGGTGCTGGAGGTCACTGTACATCAACACTGGTGCTGGAGGTCACTGTACATCAACACAGGTGCTGGAGGTCACTGTACATCAACACTGTCTGGAGGTCACTGTACATCAACACAGGTGCTGGAGGTCACTGTACATCAACATGGTGCTGGAGGTCACTGTACATCAACACTGGTGCTGGAGGTCACTGTACATCAACACTGGTGCTGGAGGTCACTGTACATCAACACTGGTGCTGGAGGTCACTGTACATCAACACTGGTGCTGGAGGTCACTGTACATCAACACTGGTGCTGGAGGTCACTGTACATCAACACTGGTGCTGGAGGTCACTGTACATCAACACAGGTGCTGGAGGTACTGTACATCAACACAGGTGCTGGAGGTCACTGTACATCAACACTGGTGCTGGAGGTCACTGTACATCAACACAGGTGCTGGAGGTCACTGTACATCAACACTGGTGCTGGAGGTCACTGTACATCAACACTGGTGCTGGAGGTCACTGTACATCAACACTGGTGCTGGAGGTCACTGTACATCAACACTGGTGCTGGAGGTCACTGTACATCAACACTGGTGCTGGAGGTCACTGTACATCAACACTGGTGCTGGAGGTCACTGTACATCAACACTGGTGCTGGAGGTCACTGTACATCAACACTGGTGCTGGAGGTCACTGTACATCAACACTGGTGCTGGAGGTCACTGTACATCAACACAGGTGCTGGAGGTCACTGTACATCAACACTGGTGCTGGAGGTCACTGTACATCAACACTGGTGCTGGAGGTCACTGTACATCAACACTGGTGCTGGAGGTCACTGTACATCAACACAGGTGCTGGAGGTCACTGTACATCAACACTGGTGCTGGAGGTCACTGTACATCAACACAGGTGCTGGAGGTCACTGTACATCAACACTGGTGCTGGAGGTCACTGTACATCAACACTGGTGCTGGAGGTCACTGTACATCAACACAGGTGCTGGAGGTCACTGTACATCAACACAGGTGCTGGAGGTCACTGTACATCAACACAGGTGCTGGAGGTCACTGTACATCAACACAGGTGCTGGAGGTCACTGTACATCAACACTGGTGCTGGAGGTACTGTACATCAACACAGGTGCTGGAGGTCACTGTACATCAACACTGGTGCTGGAGGTCACTGTACATCAACACAGGTGCTGGAGGTCACTGTACATCAACACTGGTGCTGGAGGTCACTGTACATCAACACTGGTGCTGGAGGTCACTGTACATCAACACAGGTGCTGGAGGTACTGTACATCAACACAGGTGCTGGAGGTCACTGTACATCAACACAGGTGCTGGAGGTCACTGTACATCAACACAGGTGCTGGAGGTCACTGTACATCAACACAGGTGCTGGAGGTTACTGTACATCAACACTGGTGCTGGAGGTCACTGTACATCAACACTGGTGCTGGAGGTCACTGTACATCAACACTGGTGCTGGAGGTCACTGTACATCAACACTGGTGCTGGAGGTCACTGTACATCAACACAGGTGCTGGAGGTCACTGTACATCAACACTGGTGCTGGAGGTCACTGTACATCAACACAGGTGCTGGAGGTCACTGTACATCAACACTGTCATGGAGGTCACTGTACATCAACACAGGTGCTGGAGGTCACTGTACATCAACACAGGTGCTGGAGGTCACTGTACATCAACACTGGTGCTGGAGGTCACTGTACATCAACACTGGTGCTGGAGGTCACTGTACATCAACACTGGTGCTGGAGGTCACTGTACATCAACACTGGTGCTGGAGGTCACTGTACATCAACACAGGTGCTGGAGGTCACTGTACATCAACACTGGTGCTGGAGGTCACTGTACATCAACACAGGTGCTGGAGGTCACTGTACATCAACACAGGTGCTGGAGGTCACTGTACATCAACACAGGTGCTGGAGGTCACTGTACATCAACACTGGTGCTGGAGGTCACTGTACATCAACACTGGTGCTGGAGGTCACTGTACATCAACACAGGTGCTGGAGGTCACTGTACATCAACACTGTGCTGGAGGTCACTGTACATCAACACTGGGCTGGAGGTCACTGTACATCAACACTGGTGCTGGAGGTCACTGTACATCAACACTGGTGCTGGAGGTTAATGTACATCAACACTGGTGCTGGAGGTCACTGTACATCAACACTGGTGCTGGAGGTCACTGCACATCAACACTGGTGCTGGAGGTACTGTACATCAACATGGTGTGGAGGTCACTGTACATCAACACTGGTGCTGGAGGTCACTGTACATCAACACAGGTGCTGGAGGTCACTGTACATCAACACTGGTGCTGGAGGTTACTGTACATCAACACTGGTGCTGGAGGTCACTGTACATCAACACAGGTGCTGGAGGTCACTGTACATCAAACACTGGTGCTGGAGGTCACTGTACATCAACAGGTGCTGGAGGTCACTGTACATCAACACTGGTGCTGGAGGTCACTGTACATCAACACTATTGTGGAGGGTCCCTGTACATCAACACAGGTGCTGGAGGTCACTGTACATCAACACAGGTGCTGGAGGTCACTGTACATCAACACAGGTGCTGGAGGTCACAGTACATCAACACAGGTGCTGGAGGTCACTGTACATCAACACAGTGTTGGAGGTTACTGTACATCAACACAGGTGCTGGAGGTCACTGTACATCAACACTGGTGGTGGAGGACTCTACATCAACACAGGTGCTGGAGGTTACTGTACATCAACATGGTGCTGGAGGTCACTGTACATCAACACTGGTGCTGGAGGTCACTGTACATCAACACAGGTGCTGGAGGTCACTGTACATCAACACAGGTGCTGGAGGTACTGTACATCAACACAGGTGCTGGAGGTCACTGTACATCAACACAGGTCTGGAGGTCACTGTACATCAACACAGGTGCTGGAGGTACTGTACATCAACACTGGTGCTGGAGGTCACTGTACATCAACACTGGTGCTGGAGGTCACTGTACATCAACACTGGTGCTGGAGGTCACTGTACATCAACACTGGTGCTGGAGGTCACTGTACATCAACAC
>WNGS01001988.1:22214-44601 GCA_020271785.1 Procambarus virginalis
AGATCTAAGATTTAACACTCGTACATCACACACATAAAGCCTGCCTCTGCTATATGGAAGAACTTCACAACAGTTCTGTCACTAATGACACGTCACTGTTCATTGGCAACTGTTTGCTCGATGACAAGTATCTCTATACTAAGTATATTGTCACTGAAGGTCCACTGTACATCAGCACTGGTGCTGGAGGTCACTGTACATCTACACTGTCTTGAAGGTCACTGTACATCAACACTGTCACTGAAGGTCACTGTACAACAACACTGTCACTGAAGTCACTGTACATCAACACTGTCACTGAAGGTCACTGTACATTAACACTGTCACTGAAGGTCACTGTGCATCAGCACTGGTGTTGGAGGTCACTGTTGTGGTCACTGTACATTAACACTGGTGCTGGAGGTCACTGTACATCAACACTGGTGCTGGAGGTCACTGTACATCAACACCGTCACTGAAGGTCACTGTACATCAACACTCTCACTGAAGGTCACTGTACATCAACACTGGTGCTGGAGGTCACTGTACATCAACACTGTCACTGAGGTCACTGTACATCAACACTGTCACTGAGGTCACTGTACATCAACACTGGTGCTGAAGGTCACTGTACATCAACATTGGTGCTGGAGGTCACTGTACATCAACACAAGTGCTGGAGGTCACTTACATCAACACTGTCACTGAAGGTCACTGTACATCACACTGGTGTTGGAGGTCACAGCACACCAACACTGGCGCTGGAGGTCACTGTACATCACACACCGCTGAAGTCACTGTACATCAACACTGTGCTGGAGGTCACTGTACATCAACACTGGTGCTGGAGGTCACTGTACATCAACACTGTCACTGAGGTCACTGTACATCAACATGGTGCTGGAGGTCACTGTACATCAACACTGTCACTGAAGGTCACTGTACATCAACACTGGTGCTGGAGGTCACTGTACATCAACACTAGTGCTGGAGGTCACTGTACATCAACACTGTCACTGAAGGTCACTGTACATCAACACTGGTGCTGGAGGTCACTGTACATCAACACTGTCACTGGAGGTCACTGTACATCAACACTGGTGCTGGAGGTCACTGTACATCAACACTGGTGCTGGAGGTCACTGTACATCAACACAGGTGCTGGAGGTCACTGTACATCAACACTGTCTGGAGGTCACTGTACATCAACACTGGTGCTGGAGGTCACTGTACATCAACACTGGTGCTGGAGGTCACTGTACATCAACACTGGTGCTGGAGGTCACTGTACATCAACACTGGTGCTGGAGGTCACTGTACATCAACACAGGTGCTGGAGGTCACTGTACATCAACACTGTCACTGAAGGTCACTGTACATCAACACTAGTGCTGGAGGTCACTGTACATCACCACTGGTGCTGGAGGTCACTGTACATCAACACTAGTGCTGGAGGTCACTGTACATCAACACTGTCACTGAGGTCACTGTACATCAACACTGGTGCTGGAGGTCACTGTACATCAACACTTGTGCTGGAGGTCACTGTACATCAACACTGGTGCTGGAGGTCACTGTACATCAACACTGGTGCTGGAGGTCACTGTACATCAACACTGGTGCTGGAGGTCACTGTACATCAACACAGGTGCTGGAGGTCACTGTACATCAACACTGTCACTGAAGGTCACTGTACATCAACACTGTCACTGAGGTCACTGTACATCAACACTGGTGCTGGAGGTCACTGTACATCAACACTGGTGCTGGAGTCACAGTACATCAACACTGTCACTGAAGGTCACTGTACATCAACACTGGTGCTGGAGGTCACTGTACATCAACACTGTCACTGAAGGTCACTGTACATCAACACTGGTGCTGGAGGTCACTGTACATCAACACAGGTGCTGGAGGTCACTGTACATCAACACTGGTGCTGGAGGTCACTGTACATCAACACAGGTGCTGGAGGTCACTGTACATCAACACTGGTGCTGGAGGTCACTGTACATCAACACTGTCACTGAAGGTCACTGTACATCAACACTGGTGCTGGAGGTCACTGTACATCAACACTGGTGCTGGAGGTCACTGTACATCAACACAGGTGCTGGAGGTCACTGTACATCAACACTGGTGCTGGAGGTCACTGTACATCAACACTGGTGCTGGAGGTCACTGTACATCAACACAGGTGCTGGAGGTCACTGTACATCAACACTGGTGCTGGAGGTCACTGTACATCAACACTGGTGCTGGAGGTCACTGTACATCAACACGGTGCTGGAGGTCACTGTACATCAACACTGGTGCTGGAGGTCACTGTACATCAACACAGGTGCTGGAGGTCACTGTACATCAACACTGGTGCTGGAGGTCACTGTACATCAACACAGGTGCTGGAGGTCACTGTACATCAACACTGGTGCTGGAGGTCACTGTACATCAACACTGGTGCTGGAGGTACTGTACATCAACACTGGTGCTGGAGGTCACTGTACATCAACACTGGTGCTGGAGGTCACTGTACATCAACACTGTTGCTGAGGTCACTGTACATCAACACTGTGCTGGAAGGTCACTGTACATCAACACAGGTGCTGGAGGTCACTGTACATCAACACTGGTGCTGGAGGTCACTGTACATCAACACTGTCTTGAGGTCACTGTACATCAACACTGGTGCTGGAGGTCACTGTACATCAACACTGTCACTGAAGGTCACTGTACATCAACACTGGTGCTGGAGGTCACTGTACATCAACACTGGTCACTGAAGGTCACTGTACATCAACACTGGTGCTGGAGGTCACTGTACATCAACACTGGTGCTGGAGGTCACTGTACATCAACAATGGTGCTGGAGGTCACTGTACATCAACACTGTCACTGAGGTCACTGTACATCAACACTGGTGCTGGAGGTCACTGTACATCAACACAGGTGCTGGAGGTCACTGTACATCAACACTGGTGCTGGAGGTCACTGTACATCAACACTGTCACTGAAGGTCACTGTACATCAACACTGGTGCTGGAGGTCACTGTACATCAACACGGTGCTGGAGGTCACTGTACATCAACACAGGTGCTGGAGGTCACTGTACATCAACACAGGTGCTGGAGGTCACTGTACATCAACACAGGTGTTGGAGGTCACTGTACATCAACACTGGTGCTGGAGGTCACTGTACATCAACACAGGTGCTGGAGGTCACTGTACATCAACACAGGTGCTGGAGGTCACTGTACATCAACACTGTCACTGAAGGTCACTGTACATCAACACAGGTGCTGGAGGTCACTGTACATCAACACAGGTGCTGGAGGTCACTGTACATCAACACAGGTGCTGGAGGTCACTGTACATCAACACAGGTGCTGGAGGTCACTGTACATCAACACAGGTGCTGGAGGTCACTGTACATCAACACAGGTGCTGGAGGTCACTGTACATCAACACAGGTGCTGGAGGTCACTGTACATCAACACAGGTGCTGGAGGTCACTGTACATCAACACTGGTGCTGGAGGTCACTGTACATCAACACTGGTGCTGGAGGTCACTGTACATCAACACTGGTGCTGGAGGTCACTGTACATCAACACTGGTGCTGGAGGTCACTGTACATCAACACTGGTGCTGGAGGTCACTGTACATCAACACTGGTGCTGGAGGTCACTGTACATCAACACAGGTGCTGGAGGTTACTGTACATCAACACTGTGCTGGAGGTCACTGTACATCAACACTGGTGCTGGAGGTCACTGTACATCAACACTGGTGCTGGAGGTCACTGTACATCAACACAGGTGCTGGAGGTCACTGTACATCAACACTGGTGCTGGAGGTCACTGTACATCAACACTGGTGCTGGAGGTCACTGTACATCAACACTGGTGCTGGAGGTCACTGTACATCACACAGGTGCTGGAGGTCACTGTACATCAACACTGTGCTGGAGGTCACTGTACATCAACACAGGTGCTGGAGGTCACTGTACATCAACACTGGTGCTGGAGGTTACTGTACATCAACACTGGTGCTGGAGGTCACTGTACATCAACACTGGTGCTGGAGGTCACTGTACATCAACACTGGTGCTGGAGGTCACTGTACATCAACACTGGTGCTGGAGGTCACTGTACATCAACACTGGTGCTGGAGGTCACTGTACATCAACACAGGTGCTGGAGGTCACTGTACATCAACACAGGTGCTGGAGGTCACTGTACATCAACACTGGTGCTGGAGGTCACTGTACATCAACACTGGTGCTGGAGGTCACTGTACATCAACACTGGTGCTGGAGGTCACTGTACATCAACACTGGTGCTGGAGGTCACTGTACATCAACACTGGTGCTGGAGGTCACTGTACATCAACACAGGTGCTGGAGGTCACTGTACATCAACACAGGTGCTGGAGGTCACTGTACATCAACACTGGTGCTGGAGGTCACTGTACATCAACACAGGTGCTGGAGGTCACTGTACATCAACACAGGTGCTGGAGGTCACTGTACATCAACACTGGTGCTGGAGGTCACTGTACATCAACACTGGTGCTGGAGGTCACTGTACATCAACACTGTGCTGGAGGTCACTGTACATCAACACAGGTGCTGGAGGTCACTGTACATCAACACAGGTGCTGGAGGTCACTGTACATCAACACTGTGCTGGAGGTCACTGTACATCAACACAGGTGCTGGAGGTCACTGTACATCAACACTGGTGCTGGAGGTCACTGTACATCAACACTGGTGCTGGAGGTCACTGTACATCAACACTGGTGCTGGAGGTCACTGTACATCAACACTGGTGCTGGAGGTCACTGTACATCAACACTGGTGCTGGAGGTCACTGTACATCAACACTGGTGCTGGAGGTCACTGTACATCAACACTGTCACTGAGGTCACTGTACATCAACACAGGTGCTGGAGGTCACTGTACATCAACACAGGTGCTGGAGGTCACTGTACATCAACACTGTCACTGAAGGTCACTGTACATCAACACAGGTGCTGGAGGTCACTGTACATCAACACTGTGCTGAGGTCACTGTACATCAACACTGTGCTGGAGGTCACTGTACATCAACACTGGTGCTGGAGGTCACTGTACATCAACACTGTGCTGAGGTCACTGTACATCAACACTGGTGCTGGAGGTCACTGTACATCAACACAGGTGCTGGAGGTCACTGTACATCAACACTGGTGCTGGAGGTCACTGTACATCAACACAGGTGCTGGAGGTCACTGTACATCAACACTGGTGCTGGAGGTCACTGTACATCAACACAGGTGCTGGAGGTCACTGTACATCAACACTGGTGCTGGAGGTCACTGTACATCAACACTGGTGCTGGAGGTCACTGTACATCAACACTGGTGCTGGAGGTCACTGTACATCAACACTGGTGCTGGAGGTCACTGTACATCAACACTGGTGCTGGAGGTCACTGTACATCAACACTGGTGCTGGAGGTCACTGTACATCAACACTGGTGCTGGAGGTCACTGTACATCAACACTGGTGCTGGAGGTCACTGTACATCAACACAGGTGCTGGAGGTCACTGTACATCAACACAGGTGCTGGAGGTCACTGTACATCAACACTGGTGCTGGAGGTCACTGTACATCAACACAGGTGCTGGAGGTCACTGTACATCAACACTGGTGCTGGAGGTCACTGTACATCAACACTGGTGCTGGAGGTCACTGTACATCAACACTGGTGCTGGAGGTCACTGTACATCAACACTGGTGCTGGAGGTCACTGTACATCAACACTGGTGCTGGAGGTCACTGTACATCAACACAGGTGCTGGAGGTCACTGTACATCAACACTGTGCTGGAGGTCACTGTACATCAACACTGGTGCTGGAGGTCACTGTACATCAACACTGGTGCTGGAGGTCACTGTACATCAACACTGGTGCTGGAGGTCACTGTACATCAACACAGGTGCTGGAGGTCACTGTACATCAACACTGTGCTGGAGGTCACTGTACATCAACACAGGTGCTGGAGGTCACTGTACATCAACACAGGTGCTGGAGGTCACTGTACATCAACACTGGTGCTGGAGGTCACTGTACATCAACACTGGTGCTGGAGGTCACTGTACATCAACACTGGTGCTGGAGGTCACTGTACATCAACACTGGTGCTGGAGGTCACTGTACATCAACACTGGTGCTGGAGGTCACTGTACATCAACACTGGTGCTGGAGGTCACTGTACATCAACACTGGTGCTGGAGGTCACTGTACATCAACACAGGTGCTGGAGGTCACTGTACATCAACACTGGTGCTGGAGGTCACTGTACATCAACACAGGTGCTGGAGGTCACTGTACATCAACACTGGTGCTGGAGGTCACTGTACATCAACACTGGTGCTGGAGGTCACTGTACATCAACACTGGTGCTGGAGGTCACTGTACATCAACACTGGTGCTGGAGGTCACTGTACATCAACACTGGTGCTGGAGGTCACTGTACATCAACACTGGTGCTGGAGGTCACTGTACATCAACACTGGTGCTGGAGGTCACTGTACATCAACACAGGTGCTGGAGGTCACTGTACATCAACACTGGTGCTGGAGGTCACTGTACATCAACACAGGTGCTGGAGGTCACTGTACATCAACACTGTGCTGGAGGTCACTGTACATCAACACAGGTGCTGGAGGTCACTGTACATCAACACTGGTGCTGGAGGTCACTGTACATCAACACTGGTGCTGGAGGTCACTGTACATCAACACTGGTGCTGGAGGTCACTGTACATCAACACTGGTGCTGGAGGTCACTGTACATCAACACTGGTGCTGGAGGTCACTGTACATCAACACTGGTGCTGGAGGTTACTGTACATCAACACTGGTGCTGGAGGTCACTGTACATCAACACAGGTGCTGGAGGTTACTGTACATCAACACAGGTGCTGGAGGTCACTGTACATCAACACTGGTGCTGGAGGTCACTGTACATCAACACTGGTGCTGGAGGTCACTGTACATCAACACTGGTGCTGGAGGTCACTGTACATCAACACTGGTGCTGGAGGTCACTGTACATCAACACTGGTGCTGGAGGTCACTGTACATCAACACTGGTGCTGGAGGTCACTGTACATCAACACTGGTGCTGGAGGTCACTGTACATCAACACTGGTGCTGGAGGTCACTGTACATCAACACTGGTGCTGGAGGTCACTGTACATCAACACTGGTGCTGGAGGTCACTGTACATCAACACTGGTGCTGGAGGTCACTGTACATCAACACAGGTGCTGGAGGTCACTGTACATCAACACTGTGCTGGAGGTCACTGTACATCAACACAGGTGCTGGAGGTCACTGTACATCAACACTGGTGCTGGAGGTCACTGTACATCAACACTGGTGCTGGAGGTCACTGTACATCAACACTGGTGCTGGAGGTCACTGTACATCAACACTGGTGCTGGAGGTCACTGTACATCAACACTGGTGCTGGAGGTCACTGTACATCAACACTGGTGCTGGAGGTTACTGTACATCAACACTGGTGCTGGAGGTCACTGTACATCAACACAGGTGCTGGAGGTTACTGTACATCAACACAGGTGCTGGAGGTTACTGTACATCAACACTGGTGCTGGAGGTCACTGTACATCAACACAGGTGCTGGAGGTCACTGTACATCAACACTGGTGCTGGAGGTCACTGTACATCAACACTGGTGCTGGAGGTCACTGTACATCAACACTGGTGCTGGAGGTCACTGTACATCAACACTGGTGCTGGAGGTCACTGTACATCAACACTGGTGCTGGAGGTCACTGTACATCAACACTGGTGCTGGAGGTCACTGTACATCAACACTGGTGCTGGAGGTCACTGTACATCAACACTGGTGCTGGAGGTCACTGTACATCAACACTGGTGCTGGAGGTCACTGTACATCAACACAGGTGCTGGAGGTCACTGTACATCAACACTGGTGCTGGAGGTCACTGTACATCAACACTGGTGCTGGAGGTCACTGTACATCAACACTGGTGCTGGAGGTCACTGTACATCAACACAGGTGCTGGAGGTCACTGTACATCAACACTGGTGCTGGAGGTCACTGTACATCAACACTGGTGCTGGAGGTCACTGTACATCAACACAGGTGCTGGAGGTCACTGTACATCAACACTGGTGCTGGAGGTCACTGTACATCAACACAGGTGCTGGAGGTCACTGTACATCAACACAGGTGCTGGAGGTCACTGTACATCAACACAGGTGCTGGAGGTCACTGTACATCAACACAGGTGCTGGAGGTCACTGTACATCAACACTGGTGTTGGAGGTTACTCTACATCAACACAGGTGCTGGAGGTCACTGTACATCAACACTGGTGGTGGAGGTTACTCTACATCAACACAGGTGCTGGAGGTTACTGTACATCAACACTGGTGCTGGAGGTCACTGTACATCAACACTGGTGCTGGAGGTCACTGTACATCAACGCAGGTGCTGGAGGTTACTGTACATCAACACAGGTGCTGGAGGTTACTGTACATCAACACAGGTGCTGGAGGTCACTGTACATCAACACAGGTGCTGAGGTCACTGTACATCAACACAGGTGCTGAGGTTACGGTACATCAACACTGGTGCTGGAGGTCACTGTACATTAACACTGGTGCTGGAGTCACTGTACATCAACACTGTTGCTTGAGGTCACTGTACATCAACACTGGTGNGGAGGTCACTGTACATCAACACTGGTGCTGGAGGTCACTGTACATAACACAGGTGCTGGAGGTCACTGTACATCA
Organism: Procambarus virginalis; assembly: GCA_020271785.1. Taxonomy (NCBI): domain Eukaryota; kingdom Metazoa; phylum Arthropoda; class Malacostraca; order Decapoda; family Cambaridae; genus Procambarus; species Procambarus virginalis. Next base: position 31,029 of record WNGS01001988.1, read on the forward strand.
ACACTGGTGCTGGAGGTCACTGTACATCAACACAGGTGCTGGAGGTTACTGTACATCACACTGGTGTTGGAGGTCACTGTACATCAACACAGGTGCTGGAGGTCACTGTACATCAACACAGGTGCTGGAGGTCACTGTACATCAACACTGCACTGAAGGTCACTGTACATCAACAGTGGTGCTGGAGGTCACTGTACATCAACACTGGTGCTGGAGGTCACTGTACATCAACACTGGTGCTGGAGGTCACTGTACATCAACATTGTCACTGAAGGTCACTGTACATCAACACTGGTGCTGGAGGTCACTGTACATCAACACTTGTGCTGGAGGTCACTGTACATCAACACTGGTGCTGGAGGTCACTGTACATCAACACTGGTGCTGGAGGTCACTGTATATCAACACTGGTGCTGGAGGTCACTGTACATCAACACAGGTGTGGAGGTCACTGTACAACAACACTGTCACTGAAGGTCACTGTACATCAACACTGTCACTGAGGTCACTGTACATCAACACAGGTGCTGGAGGTCACTGTACATCAACACTGGTGCTGGAGGTCACTGTACATCAACACTGTCACTGGAGGTCACTGTACATCAACACTGGTGCTGGAGGTCACTGTACATCAACACTGTCACTGAAGGTCACTGTACATCAACACTGGTGCTGGAGGTCACTGTACATCAACACAGGTGCTGGAGGTCACTGTACATCAACACTGGTGCTGGAGGTCACTGTACATCAACACAGGTGCTGGAGGTCACTGTACATCAACACTGGTGCTGGAGGTCACTGTACATCAACACTGTGCTGAAGGTCACTGTACATCAACACTGGTGCTGGAGGTCACTGTACATCAACACTGGTGCTGGAGGTCACTGTACATCAACACAGGTGCTGGAGGTCACTGTACATCAACACTGGTGCTGGAGGTCACTGTACATCAACACTGGTGCTGGAGGTCACTGTACATCAACACAGGTGCTGGAGGTCACTGTACATCAACACTGGTGCTGGAGGTCACTGTACATCAACACTGGTGCTGGAGGTCACTGTACATCAACACAGGTGCTGGAGGTCACTGTACATCAACACTGGTGCTGGAGGTCACTGTACATCAACACAGGTGCTGGAGGTCACTGTACATCAACACTGTGCTGGAGGTCACTGTACATCAACACTGTGCTGGAGGTCACTGTACATCAACACTGGTGCTGGAGGTCACTGTACATCAACACTGGTGCTGGAGGTCACTGTACATCAACACTGTGCTGGAGGTCACTGTACATCAACACTGGTGCTGGAGGTCACTGTACATCAACACTGGTGCTGGAGGTCACTGTACATCAACACTGTGCTGGAGGTCACTGTACATCAACACAGGTGCTGGAGGTCACTGTACATCAACACTGGTGCTGGAGGTCACTGTACATCAACACTGTGCTGAAGGTCACTGTACATCAACACTGGTGCTGGAGGTCACTGTACATCAACACTGTCACTGAAGGTCACTGTACATCAACACTGGTGCTGGAGGTCACTGTACATCAACACTGGTGCTGGAGGTCACTGTACATCAACACTGGTGCTGGAGGTCACTGTACATCAACACTGGTGCTGGAGGTCACTGTACATCAACACTGGTGCTGGAGGTCACTGTACATCAACACTGGTGCTGAGGTCACTGTACATCAACACTGGTGCTGGAGGTCACTGTACATCAACACTGGTGCTGGAGGTCACTGTACATCAACACTGGTGCTGGAGGTCACTGTACATCAACACTGTGCTGGAGGTCACTGTACATCAACACTGGTGCTGGAGGTCACTGTACATCAACACTGTGCTGGAGGTCACTGTACATCAACACTGGTGCTGGAGGTCACTGTACATCAACACAGGTGCTGGAGGTCACTGTACATCAACACTGGTGCTGGAGGTCACTGTACATCAACACAGGTGCTGGAGGTCACTGTACATCAACACAGGTGCTGGAGGTCACTGTACATCAACACTGTCACTGAAGGTCACTGTACATCAACACAGGTGCTGGAGGTCACTGTACATCAACACTGGTGCTGGAGGTCACTGTACATCAACAGGTGCTGGAGGTCACTGTACATCAACACTGGTGCTGGAGGTCACTGTACATCAACACTGGTGCTGGAGGTCACTGTACATCAACACTGTGCTGGAGGTCACTGTACATCAACACAGGTGCTGGAGGTCACTGTACATCAACACTGGTGCTGGAGGTCACTGTACATCAACACTGGTGCTGGAGGTCACTGTACATCAACACTGGTGCTGGAGGTCACTGTACATCAACACTGTGCTGGAGGTCACTGTACATCAACACTGGTGCTGGAGGTCACTGTACATCAACACTGGTGCTGGAGGTCACTGTACATCAACACTGGTGCTGGAGGTCACTGTACATCAACACTGGTGCTGGAGGTCACTGTACATCAACACTGTGCTGGAGGTCACTGTACATCAACACTGGTGCTGGAGGTCACTGTACATCAACACTGGTGCTGGAGGTCACTGTACATCAACACTGGTGCTGGAGGTCACTGTACATCAACACTGGTGCTGGAGGTCACTGTACATCAACACTGGTGCTGGAGGTCACTGTACATCAACACTGGTGCTGGAGGTCACTGTACATCAACACTGGTGCTGGAGGTCACTGTACATCAACACTGGTGCTGGAGGTCACTGTACATCAACACTGGTGCTGGAGGTCACTGTACATCAACACAGGTGCTGGAGGTCACTGTACATCAACACTGGTGCTGGAGGTCACTGTACATCAACACTGGTGCTGGAGGTCACTGTACATCAACACTGGTGCTGGAGGTCACTGTACATCAACACTGTGCTGGAGGTCACTGTACATCAACACAGGTGCTGGAGGTCACTGTACATCAACACTGGTGCTGGAGGTCACTGTACATCAACACAGGTGCTGGAGGTCACTGTACATCAACACTGGTGCTGGAGGTCACTGTACATCAACACTGTGCTGGAGGTCACTGTACATCAACACTGGTGCTGGAGGTCACTGTACATCAACACTGGTGCTGGAGGTCACTGTACATCAACACTGGTGCTGGAGGTCACTGTACATCAACACTGGTGCTGGAGGTCACTGTACATCAACACTGGTGCTGGAGGTCACTGTACATCAACACTGGTGCTGGAGGTCACTGTACATCAACACTGTGCTGGAGGTCACTGTACATCAACACTGGTGCTGGAGGTCACTGTACATCAACACAGGTGCTGGAGGTCACTGTACATCAACACTGGTGCTGGAGGTCACTGTACATCAACACTGGTGCTGGAGGTCACTGTACATCAACACTGGTGCTGGAGGTCACTGTACATCAACACTGTGCTGGAGGTCACTGTACATCAACACAGGTGCTGGAGGTCACTGTACATCAACACTGGTGCTGGAGGTCACTGTACATCAACACTGGTGCTGGAGGTCACTGTACATCAACACAGGTGCTGGAGGTCACTGTACATCAACACAGGTGCTGGAGGTCACTGTACATCAACACTGTGCTGGAGGTCACTGTACATCAACACTGGTGCTGGAGGTCACTGTACATCAACACTGGTGCTGGAGGTCACTGTACATCAACACTGGTGCTGGAGGTCACTGTACATCAACACTGGTGCTGGAGGTCACTGTACATCAACACTGTGCTGGAGGTCACTGTACATCAACACTGGTGCTGGAGGTCACTGTACATCAACACAGGTGCTGGAGGTCACTGTACATCAACACTGGTGCTGGAGGTCACTGTACATCAACACTGGTGCTGGAGGTCACTGTACATCAACACTGGTGCTGGAGGTCACTGTACATCAACACTGGTGCTGGAGGTCACTGTACATCAACACTGGTGCTGGAGGTCACTGTACATCAACACTGGTGCTGGAGGTCACTGTACATCAACACTGGTGCTGGAGGTCACTGTACATCAACACTGGTGCTGGAGGTCACTGTACATCAACACTGGTGCTGGAGGTCACTGTACATCAACACTGGTGCTGGAGGTCACTGTACATCAACACTGGTGCTGGAGGTCACTGTACATCAACACTGGTGCTGGAGGTCACTGTACATCAACACAGGTGCTGGAGGTCACTGTACATCAACACTGGTGCTGGAGGTCACTGTACATCAACACTGGTGCTGGAGGTCACTGTACATCAACACAGGTGCTGGAGGTCACTGTACATCAACACTGGTGCTGGAGGTCACTGTACATCAACACTGGTGCTGGAGGTCACTGTACATCAACACTGGTGCTGGAGGTCACTGTACATCAACACTGGTGCTGGAGGTCACTGTACATCAACACTGGTGCTGGAGGTCACTGTACATCAACACTGGTGCTGGAGGTCACTGTACATCAACACTGGTGCTGGAGGTCACTGTACATCAACACTGGTGCTGGAGGTCACTGTACATCAACACTGGTGCTGGAGGTCACTGTACATCAACACTGGTGCTGGAGGTCACTGTACATCAACACTGTGCTGGAGGTCACTGTACATCAACACTGGTGCTGGAGGTCACTGTACATCAACACTGTGCTGGAGGTCACTGTACATCAACACAGGTGCTGGAGGTCACTGTACATCAACACAGGTGCTGGAGGTCACTGTACATCAACACTGGTGCTGGAGGTCACTGTACATCAACACTGGTGCTGGAGGTCACTGTACATCAACACTGGTGCTGGAGGTCACTGTACATCAACACTGGTGCTGGAGGTCACTGTACATCAACACTGGTGCTGGAGGTCACTGTACATCAACACTGGTGCTGGAGGTCACTGTACATCAACACTGGTGCTGGAGGTCACTGTACATCAACACTGGTGCTGGAGGTCACTGTACATCAACACTGGTGCTGGAGGTCACTGTACATCAACACTGGTGCTGGAGGTCACTGTACATCAACACTGGTGCTGGAGGTCACTGTACATCAACACTGGTGCTGGAGGTCACTGTACATCAACACTGGTGCTGGAGGTCACTGTACATCAACACTGGTGCTGGAGGTCACTGTACATCAACACTGGTGCTGGAGGTCACTGTACATCAACACTGGTGCTGGAGGTCACTGTACATCAACACTGGTGCTGGAGGTCACTGTACATCAACACTGGTGCTGGAGGTCACTGTACATCAACACTGGTGCTGGAGGTCACTGTACATCAACACTGGTGCTGGAGGTCACTGTACATCAACACAGGTGCTGGAGGTCACTGTACATCAACACTGGTGCTGGAGGTCACTGTACATCAACACTGGTGCTGGAGGTCACTGTACATCAACACAGGTGCTGGAGGTCACTGTACATCAACACTGGTGCTGGAGGTCACTGTACATCAACACAGGTGCTGGAGGTCACTGTACATCAACACTGGTGCTGGAGGTCACTGTACATCAACACTGGTGCTGGAGGTCACTGTACATCAACACAGGTGCTGGAGGTCACTGTACATCAACACTGGTGCTGGAGGTCACTGTACATCAACACAGGTGCTGGAGGTCACTGTACATCAACACAGGTGCTGGAGGTCACTGTACATCAACACTGGTGCTGGAGGTCACTGTACATCAACACTGGTGCTGGAGGTCACTGTACATCAACACTGGTGCTGGAGGTCACTGTACATCAACACTGGTGCTGGAGGTCACTGTACATCAACACTGGTGCTGGAGGTCACTGTACATCAACACTGGTGCTGGAGGTCACTGTACATCAACACTGGTGCTGGAGGTCACTGTACATCAACACTGGTGCTGGAGGTCACTGTACATCAACACTGGTGCTGGAGGTCACTGTACATCAACACTGGTGCTGGAGGTCACTGTACATCAACACTGGTGCTGGAGGTCACTGTACATCAACACAGGTGCTGGAGGTCACTGTACATCAACACTGGTGCTGGAGGTCACTGTACATCAACACTGGTGCTGGAGGTCACTGTACATCAACACTGGTGCTGGAGGTCACTGTACATCAACACTGGTGCTGGAGGTCACTGTACATCAACACTGGTGCTGGAGGTCACTGTACATCAACACTGGTGCTGGAGGTCACTGTACATCAACACTGGTGCTGGAGGTCACTGTACATCAACACTGGTGCTGGAGGTCACTGTACATCAACACTGGTGCTGGAGGTCACTGTACATCAACACTGGTGCTGGAGGTCACTGTACATCAACACTGTGCTGGAGGTCACTGTACATCAACACTGGTGCTGGAGGTCACTGTACATCAACACTGGTGCTGGAGGTCACTGTACATCAACACTGGTGCTGGAGGTCACTGTACATCAACACAGGTGCTGGAGGTCACTGTACATCAACACTGGTGCTGGAGGTCACTGTACATCAACACTGGTGCTGGAGGTCACTGTACATCAACACTGGTGCTGGAGGTCACTGTACATCAACACTGGTGCTGGAGGTCACTGTACATCAACACTGGTGCTGGAGGTCACTGTACATCAACACTGGTGCTGGAGGTCACTGTACATCAACACTGGTGCTGGAGGTCACTGTACATCAACACTGGTGCTGGAGGTCACTGTACATCAACACTGGTGCTGGAGGTCACTGTACATCAACACTGGTGCTGGAGGTCACTGTACATCAACACTGGTGCTGGAGGTCACTGTACATCAACACTGGTGCTGGAGGTCACTGTACATCAACACTGGTGCTGGAGGTCACTGTACATCAACACTGGTGCTGGAGGTCACTGTACATCAACACTGGTGCTGGAGGTCACTGTACATCAACACTGGTGCTGGAGGTCACTGTACATCAACACTGGTGCTGGAGGTCACTGTACATCAACACTGGTGCTGGAGGTCACTGTACATCAACACTGGTGCTGGAGGTCACTGTACATCAACACTGGTGCTGGAGGTCACTGTACATCAACACTGGTGCTGGAGGTCACTGTACATCAACACTGGTGCTGGAGGTCACTGTACATCAACACTGGTGCTGGAGGTCACTGTACATCAACACTGGTGCTGGAGGTCACTGTACATCAACACTGGTGCTGGAGGTCACTGTACATCAACACTGGTGCTGGAGGTCACTGTACATCAACACTGGTGCTGGAGGTCACTGTACATCAACACTGGTGCTGGAGGTCACTGTACATCAACACTGGTGCTGGAGGTCACTGTACATCAACACTGGTGCTGGAGGTCACTGTACATCAACACTGGTGCTGGAGGTCACTGTACATCAACACTGGTGCTGGAGGTCACTGTACATCAACACTGGTGCTGGAGGTCACTGTACATCAACACTGGTGCTGGAGGTCACTGTACATCAACACAGGTGCTGGAGGTCACTGTACATCAACACTGGTGCTGGAGGTCACTGTACATCAACACTGGTGCTGGAGGTCACTGTACATCAACACTGGTGCTGGAGGTCACTGTACATCAACACTGGTGCTGGAGGTCACTGTACATCAACACTGGTGCTGGAGGTCACTGTACATCAACACTGGTGCTGGAGGTCACTGTACATCAACACTGGTGCTGGAGGTCACTGTACATCAACACTGGTGCTGGAGGTCACTGTACATCAACACTGGTGCTGGAGGTCACTGTACATCAACACTGGTGCTGGAGGTCACTGTACATCAACACTGGTGCTGGAGGTCACTGTACATCAACACTGGTGCTGGAGGTCACTGTACATCAACACTGGTGCTGGAGGTCACTGTACATCAACACTGGTGCTGGAGGTCACTGTACATCAACACTGGTGCTGGAGGTCACTGTACATCAACACTGGTGCTGGAGGTCACTGTACATCAACACTGGTGCTGGAGGTCACTGTACATCAACACTGGTGCTGGAGGTCACTGTACATCAACACTGGTGCTGGAGGTCACTGTACATCAACACTGGTGCTGGAGGTCACTGTACATCAACACTGGTGCTGGAGGTCACTGTACATCAACACTGGTGCTGGAGGTCACTGTACATCAACACTGGTGCTGGAGGTCACTGTACATCAACACTGGTGCTGGAGGTCACTGTACATCAACACTGGTGCTGGAGGTCACTGTACATCAACACTGGTGCTGGAGGTCACTGTACATCAACACTGGTGCTGGAGGTCACTGTACATCAACACTGGTGCTGGAGGTCACTGTACATCAACACTGGTGCTGGAGGTCACTGTACATCAACACTGGTGCTGGAGGTCACTGTACATCAACACTGGTGCTGGAGGTCACTGTACATCAACACTGGTGCTGGAGGTCACTGTACATCAACACTGGTGCTGGAGGTCACTGTACATCAACACTGGTGCTGGAGGTCACTGTACATCAACACTGGTGCTGGAGGTCACTGTACATCAACACTGGTGCTGGAGGTCACTGTACATCAACACTGGTGCTGGAGGTCACTGTACATCAACACTGGTGCTGGAGGTCACTGTACATCAACACAGGTGCTGGAGGTCACTGTACATCAACACTGGTGCTGGAGGTCACTGTACATCAACACTGGTGCTGGAGGTCACTGTACATCAACACTGGTGCTGGAGGTCACTGTACATCAACACTGGTGCTGGAGGTCACTGTACATCAACACTGGTGCTGGAGGTCACTGTACATCAACACTGGTGCTGGAGGTCACTGTACATCAACACTGGTGCTGGAGGTCACTGTACATCAACACTGGTGCTGGAGGTCACTGTACATCAACACTGGTGCTGGAGGTCACTGTACATCAACACTGGTGCTGGAGGTCACTGTACATCAACACAGGTGCTGGAGGTCACTGTACATCAACACTGGTGCTGGAGGTCACTGTACATCAACACTGGTGCTGGAGGTCACTGTACATCAACACTGGTGCTGGAGGTCACTGTACATCAACACTGGTGCTGGAGGTCACTGTACATCAACACTGGTGCTGGAGGTCACTGTACATCAACACTGGTGCTGGAGGTCACTGTACATCAACACTGGTGCTGGAGGTCACTGTACATCAACACTGGTGCTGGAGGTCACTGTACATCAACACTGGTGCTGGAGGTCACTGTACATCAACACTGGTGCTGGAGGTCACTGTACATCAACACTGGTGCTGGAGGTCACTGTACATCAACACTGGTGCTGGAGGTCACTGTACATCAACACTGGTGCTGGAGGTCACTGTACATCAACACTGGTGCTGGAGGTCACTGTACATCAACACTGGTGCTGGAGGTCACTGTACATCAACACTGGTGCTGGAGGTCACTGTACATCAACACTGGTGCTGGAGGTCACTGTACATCAACACTGGTGCTGGAGGTCACTGTACATCAACACTGGTGCTGGAGGTCACTGTACATCAACACTGGTGCTGGAGGTCACTGTACATCAACACTGGTGCTGGAGGTCACTGTACATCAACACTGGTGCTGGAGGTCACTGTACATCAACACTGGTGCTGGAGGTCACTGTACATCAACACTGGTGCTGGAGGTCACTGTACATCAACACTGGTGCTGGAGGTCACTGTACATCAACACTGGTGCTGGAGGTCACTGTACATCAACACTGGTGCTGGAGGTCACTGTACATCAACACTGGTGCTGGAGGTCACTGTACATCAACACTGGTGCTGGAGGTCACTGTACATCAACACTGGTGCTGGAGGTCACTGTACATCAACACAGGTGCTGGAGGTCACTGTACATCAACACTGGTGCTGGAGGTCACTGTACATCAACACTGGTGCTGGAGGTCACTGTACATCAACACTGGTGCTGGAGGTCACTGTACATCAACACTGGTGCTGGAGGTCACTGTACATCAACACTGGTGCTGGAGGTCACTGTACATCAACACAGGTGCTGGAGGTCACTGTACATCAACACTGGTGCTGGAGGTCACTGTACATCAACACTGGTGCTGGAGGTCACTGTACATCAACACTGGTGCTGGAGGTCACTGTACATCAACACTGGTGCTGGAGGTCACTGTACATCAACACTGGTGCTGGAGGTCACTGTACATCAACACTGGTGCTGGAGGTCACTGTACATCAACACTGGTGCTGGAGGTCACTGTACATCAACACTGGTGCTGGAGGTCACTGTACATCAACACTGGTGCTGGAGGTCACTGTACATCAACACTGGTGCTGGAGGTCACTGTACATCAACACTGGTGCTGGAGGTCACTGTACATCAACACTGGTGCTGGAGGTCACTGTACATCAACACTGGTGCTGGAGGTCACTGTACATCAACACTGGTGCTGGAGGTCACTGTACATCAACACTGGTGCTGGAGGTCACTGTACATCAACACAGGTGCTGGAGGTCACTGTACATCAACACTGGTGCTGGAGGTCACTGTACATCAACACAGGTGCTGGAGGTCACTGTACATCAACACTGGTGCTGGAGGTCACTGTACATCAACACTGGTGCTGGAGGTCACTGTACATCAACACTGGTGCTGGAGGTCACTGTACATCAACACAGGTGCTGGAGGTCACTGTACATCAACACTGGTGCTGGAGGTCACTGTACATCAACACTGGTGCTGGAGGTCACTGTACATCAACACTGGTGCTGGAGGTCACTGTACATCAACACAGGTGCTGGAGGTCACTGTACATCAACACTGGTGCTGGAGGTCACTGTACATCAACACTGGTGCTGGAGGTCACTGTACATCAACACTGGTGCTGGAGGTCACTGTACATCAACACTGGTGCTGGAGGTCACTGTACATCAACACTGGTGCTGGAGGTCACTGTACATCAACACTGGTGCTGGAGGTCACTGTACATCAACACTGGTGCTGGAGGTCACTGTACATCAACACTGGTGCTGGAGGTCACTGTACATCAACACTGGTGCTGGAGGTCACTGTACATCAACACTGGTGCTGGAGGTCACTGTACATCAACACTGGTGCTGGAGGTCACTGTACATCAACACTGGTGCTGGAGGTCACTGTACATCAACACTGGTGCTGGAGGTCACTGTACATCAACACTGGTGCTGGAGGTCACTGTACATCAACACTGGTGCTGGAGGTCACTGTACATCAACACTGGTGCTGGAGGTCACTGTACATCAACACTGGTGCTGGAGGTCACTGTACATCAACACTGGTGCTGGAGGTCACTGTACATCAACACTGGTGCTGGAGGTCACTGTACATCAACACTGGTGCTGGAGGTCACTGTACATCAACACAGGTGCTGGAGGTCACTGTACATCAACACTGGTGCTGGAGGTCACTGTACATCAACACTGGTGCTGGAGGTCACTGTACATCAACACTGGTGCTGGAGGTCACTGTACATCAACACTGGTGCTGGAGGTCACTGTACATCAACACTGGTGCTGGAGGTCACTGTACATCAACACTGGTGCTGGAGGTCACTGTACATCAACACTGGTGCTGGAGGTCACTGTACATCAACACTGGTGCTGGAGGTCACTGTACATCAACACAGGTGCTGGAGGTCACTGTACATCAACACAGGTGCTGGAGGTCACTGTACATCAACACTGGTGCTGGAGGTCACTGTACATCAACACAGGTGCTGGAGGTCACTGTACATCAACACTGGTGCTGGAGGTCACTGTACATCAACACTGGTGCTGGAGGTCACTGTACATCAACACTGGTGCTGGAGGTCACTGTACATCAACACTGGTGCTGGAGGTCACTGTACATCAACACTGGTGCTGGAGGTCACTGTACATCAACACAGGTGCTGGAGGTCACTGTACATCAACACTGGTGCTGGAGGTCACTGTACATCAACACTGGTGCTGGAGGTCACTGTACATCAACACTGGTGCTGGAGGTCACTGTACATCAACACAGGTGCTGGAGGTCACTGTACATCAACACAGGTGCTGGAGGTCACTGTACATCAACACAGGTGCTGGAGGTCACTGTACATCAACACAGGTGCTGGAGGTCACTGTACATCAACACTGGTGCTGGAGGTCACTGTACATCAACACAGGTGCTGGAGGTCACTGTACATCAACACTGGTGCTGGAGGTCACTGTACATCAACACTGGTGCTGGAGGTCACTGTACATCAACACTGTGCTGGAGGTCACTGTACATCAACACAGGTGCTGGAGGTCACTGTACATCAACACAGGTGCTGGAGGTCACTGTACATCAACACTGGTGCTGGAGGTCACTGTACATCAACACTGGTGCTGGAGGTCACTGTACATCAACACAGGTGCTGGAGGTCACTGTACATCAACACTGGTGCTGGAGGTCACTGTACATCAACACAGGTGCTGGAGGTCACTGTACATCAACACTGGTGCTGGAGGTCACTGTACATCAACACTGGTGCTGGAGGTCACTGTACATCAACACAGGTGCTGGAGGTCACTGTACATCAACACTGGTGCTGGAGGTCACTGTACATCAACACAGGTGCTGGAGGTCACTGTACATCAACACTGGTGCTGGAGGTCACTGTACATCAACACTGGTGCTGGAGGTCACTGTACATCAACACTGGTGCTGGAGGTCACTGTACATCAACACAGGTGCTGGAGGTCACTGTACATCAACACTGGTGCTGGAGGTCACTGTACATCAACACAGGTGCTGGAGGTCACTGTACATCAACACTGGTGCTGGAGGTCACTGTACATCAACACTGGTGCTGGAGGTCACTGTACATCAACACTGGTGCTGGAGGTCACTGTACATCAACACTGGTGCTGGAGGTCACTGTACATCAACACTGGTGCTGGAGGTCACTGTACATCAACACTGGTGCTGGAGGTCACTGTACATCAACACTGGTGCTGGAGGTCACTGTACATCAACACAGGTGCTGGAGGTCACTGTACATCAACACTGGTGCTGGAGGTCACTGTACATCAACACTGGTGCTGGAGGTCACTGTACATCAACACAGGTGCTGGAGGTCACTGTACATCAACACTGGTGCTGGAGGTCACTGTACATCAACACAGGTGCTGGAGGTCACTGTACATCAACACTGGTGCTGGAGGTCACTGTACATCAACACTGGTGCTGGAGGTCACTGTACATCAACACTGGTGCTGGAGGTCACTGTACATCAACACAGGTGCTGGAGGTCACTGTACATCAACACTGTGCTGGAGGTCACTGTACATCACACAGGTGCTGGAGGTCACTGTACATCAACACAGGTGCTGGAGGTCACTGTACATCAACACAGGTGCTGGAGGTCACTGTACATCAACACTGGTGCTGGAGGTCACTGTACATCAACACAGGTGCTGGAGGTCACTGTACATCAACACTGTGCTGGAGGTCACTGTACATCAACACTGGTGGCTGGAGGTCACTGTACATCAACACTGTGCTGGAGGTCACTGTACATCAACACTGGTGCTGGAGGTCACTGTACATCACACTGGTGCTGGAGGTCACTGTACATCAACACTGTCACTGAAGGTCACTGTAATCAACACAGGTGCTGGAGGTCACTGTAATCAACACTG
>WNGS01001989.1:0-23276 GCA_020271785.1 Procambarus virginalis
ACCCTTCTTTCAAGGATCTCACTGCTAGACCATTTGAAGAAGGATTATAGGGGGCAGGTGTTACATGTTTAATACCATTTTTACAAAAAAAATCCTCCATTTCCACAGAAACAAAATAAGGAGCATTGTCTGAGACAATTATTTATTTATTTTTTTTTTTGAGATATATACAAGAGTTGTTACATTCTTGTACAGCCATTCTTGTACAGAAAGTCTATCCCAAGTTCTTTCCCAAGAGGCAGACAAGGAGCTCCAGCATATGCCACAGTAAATGCCACAGTAAATACTGAGCTAAATAAAGTCCATCTTTGGCTAACTGCCAACAAACTCACCCTTAACATTGACAAAACTTTCTATATTCTGTTTGGCAATAAATCCTCTAATCAAATAAATCTCAAAATTAACAATACCCAAATTTGTAACAAATTAGATGGTAAGTTCCTTGGCGTTCTCATTGACCACAAGCTGAACTTCCAGGGACACATTCTAAACATATCAAAAAAAGTTTCAAAAACTGTTGGCATTCTCTCTAAGATCAGATATTATGTACCCCAACCTGCCCTGGTGACTCTCTATTACTCCCTCATCTATCCATATCTCAACTATGGTATTTGTGCTTGGGGTTCTACTACCCAAAATCATTTACGTCCTCTAATTACTCAACACAAAGCTGCTATTAGGACAATATCCAACTCTGGCCCCAGACATCACTCGGTACCCCTACTCAAATCTCTGAATATGTTAGATATTAAGTCACTGCACATTCTCTCATGTGTATCATACATATATAAAATGCTGAACTGTAATGCCAATCCTGAACTCAAAAGCTTCATTGCTGGTTGTAACAGAACCCATGAGCACCACACCAGAAATAAATACAGTTTTGATATTCCAAGAGTACGGCTTAATCAAACTAGAAATGCTCTACAAATCAAGGGACCCAGAATGTGGAATGACCTCCCCAACCATGTTAAAGACTGTACCTCTCTCAACCAGTTTAAGATTAAAACTAAACACTACCTAATAAATTCCCTGTAACCTACCTTACCCCTCTAGATCAACCCATGTCTGTTATTTTTTAATCAACACTGTTTGTCAACCTTTTGTATTTGTGCTGCTTTTTCAGTCATGTTCCCCTTTTTTTTTTTTTATCTTTATATGTATTTGTTCTCAACACATTTTATTCTTTATGCTCTATTAATATTAAGTTCTAGATGTTCTTCCTGCCCGAAACGCATTGCGTAATAGTGGCTTTAGGCATTGTATGTACTAGCTCTACCTATAATTCGATCCATTAATGTAACCTCACTTGTATGTATATACCTTACCTGAATAAACATTATTATTTATTTATTTATATTTCAGCAATCCTAAGTATTGTAGTACAGGATGACGATAGTGAGTGGTGTCCCAGAGAACATAAAGGTATAGTGCTTTTGAAAAATAGGTGAGATAACAGGAATGTGCCAAGGGAAGTGAAAAAAATTGGATGAGAAAAAGTTACCCCTTAGTGTTTACAGTGCAGAGAACAACATTCAAGATGGCCACCGGCAAGAGGAAATGCACAACAGAGCTTGATTTTGCTGGATTCAGTGAAGAAAGCATTGAGATAACCAGTCTACACAACAAGTTGGTAAAATTAGATGCTATAGTGACCTCTCATGTAGAATTAATTAGTAAATTGAAAGTAAGTAATGACCATTTGAATAGCAAAGTTGTATGTCTTGAGGGTGTAGTCAAAGACCTGTGCAAGGATAAGATTCAATTGGAAACAAATTGCAAAGCCATGGAAGAAGAAAATAGACTCTTAAAAATAGCTTTGGAAGAAGTTAAAGTAAATTTAAACATAGATGACTACAATAGGTTAGGTAAGGAATTTCATCAGGAGAAACAGCTTTTGTCAGCACAGATGGAGGAAGTTACACAGGGTATAGAACAGTGCAAGAAAGATATGCAACTCACTTATGCGCAAGTGGCCAAGGAGAAGGAAAAATTGGAAGAAGCAGTAAAGGAAGCCCAACACTGCAGCAACCAGGATAAAACAAACATTAGGCTAGAAGTGAGGAAAGAATTGGCATCCAACCCGAAGTTAGTGCAAAACACAGTTGATCGAAGTAAGTCCCTGATCATTTTTGGCTGCAAAGAAAAGGAGATAACATCTAGGTCAGAAAGAGCTGTAGAAGAAGCAAAAGTAGTAGATAAAATTGTTGGCCTCGTGGAAGGTCTTACAACCATAGAGAATGTGAGCGACTACAGGAGAATAGGCCGATATGTAAAAGGGAAAGATCGACCCTTGAGGATCACCCTAAATGGTGCCAAACAGATGGAAGAAGTACTAAGGAATGCTAAAAAATTACGTAATGATGAGGATGGGAAAGTGTGGTCGTTAAGACGAGATCTTTCAAAAGAAGATAGAGAGAAGCTGAAACTGAACCTCGCCGAGGCAAAACGTTTAAATGAGAGCAGGAATGAAGAAGATATCAATTCTTTTTTCTACAAAGTGATAGGAGTAGGCAGACCAGTGAAGTGGTACATAAAGGCAAACCAACAAAATCATTAGAGAAAGGGGGAGTGAAAAATAAGAAGAGGGGGAACAAGTTCCTGAAGATTGCATACACCAACATAGATGGAGTAAGGTCAAAGATACTGGAGTTAAGTGATATAATACAGCTGCAGACACCAGACATTGTTGCACTCACGGAGACAAAACTTGAAGATGTTATTTTAAATGAGGTCATATTCCCAAGGGGCTACTCAATTTGGAGACGGGACAGAAAAATCAGGAAAGGCGGTGGCGTTGCTGTGCTGGTGAAAGAACACCTAAAGGTGAACGAAATAATGACTGCCAATCCACAAGAAGTTGATATAATAGCACTAGAGATCTGCCATGAGGATGATAAACTAATGATCATAAATGCATATAGTCCACCGCTAAGCAGCACATGGTCAAAAGAGGAGCTAGATAGTAAACGAGAAGGTCTTATAACAATAATGAGAGAGATCATAGCAAGAGCGGATAACGATAGTTCACGGCTGTTGATAGTCGGCGACTTCAACTTGAAATCCATAGACTGGGAGGCATATGAAGCTAAAACAGAAGATTTCTGGACCTGTAAATTTGTAGACCTCATCCTGGAAACATTCTTGTATCAACATGTTAAACAAGCTACGAGGATGAGGGAAGGGGACGTTCCCTCCATGCTAGATTTGATATTTACCAGGAAGGAGGAAGAAATATTTGACATTCAGTACCTTCCTCCCTTGGGTAAAAGTGACCATGTCTTTTTGGGAATAAAGTATGCAATGCGATATAATCTGGAAGAAAATATGACAGTCGATGCAATTGAAAAACCTGATTTTAGGAGAGGACATTATGGCAACCTTAGAAAATTTTTTAGTGAGTATAATTGGACAGACTTGTTGCTAGGCAAGGAAGTGAATGAGATGTATGTCAAGTTTTGTGAAATATATGATAAAGGAACAAAAAAATTTATACCAAAACAGAGAAGCAGAACTAGGAAACAGGATTGGTTCAACAGAAAGTGCGAGAGGGCCAGAGACCAAAAGTCACAAAAATGGAATCAATACAGGAAGAGGCCAAACCCCCAAACATACCAGCGATACAAAGATGCGAGAAACAACTACACGGCAGTGAGGAGAGAGGCAGAAAGAAATTTTGAAAAAGGGATTGCAGACAAATGTAAAACAGAACCAGGTCTATTCTATAAATTCATAAACAACAAATTGCAGGTAAAGGATAATATTCAGAGGTTGAAAATGGGAAATAGATTCACGGAAAATGAAAAGGAAATGTGTGAAACATTAAACGAAAAGTTCCAAAGTGTGTTTGTACAAAATGAAATCTTCAGGGAACCAGATACAATAAGAATTCCAGAGAACAACATAGAGCACATAGAGGTGTCTAGAGACGAAGTGGAAAAAATGCTCAAGGAGCTAAATAAGAACAAAGCAGTTGGTCCAGATGGAGTTTCGCCATGGGTTCTGAGAGAATGTGCACCTGAGCTCAGCATTCCTCTTCAACTGATTTTTCAGGCATCCCTGTTTACAGGAGTTGTAGCTGATGTGTGGAAAAAGGCTAACATAGTTCCAATCTACAAAAGTGGAAGCAGGGAAGACCCCCTTAACTATAGACCGGTATCATTGACAAGTGTAATAGTCAAAATATTGGAAAAAATAATTAAAACTAAATGGGTAGAACACCTGGAGAGAAATGATATAATATCAGACAGACAGTATGGTTTTCGATCTGGAAGATCCTGTGTATCGAATTTACTCAGTTTCTATGACCGAGCAACAGAGATATTACAGGAAAGAGATGGTTGGGTTGACTGCATCTATCTGGACCTAAAAAAGGCTTTCGACAGAGTTCCACATAAGAGGTTGTTCTGGAAACTGGAAAATATTGGAGGGGTGACAGGTAAGCTTCTAACATGGATGAAAAATTTTCTGACTGATAGAAAAATGAGGGCAGTGATCAGAGGCAATGTATCGGACTGGAGAAATGTCACAAGCGGAGTACCACAGGGTTCAGTTCTTGCACCAGTGATGTTTATTGTCTACATAAATGATCTACCAGTTGGTATACAGAATTATATGAACATGTTTGCTGATGATGCTAAGATAATAGGAAGGATAAGAAACTTAGATGATTGTCATGCCCTTCAAGATGACCTGGACAAAATAAGTACATGGAGCGCCACTTGGCAAATGGAATTTAATGTTAATAAATGCCATGTTATGGAATGTGGAATAGGAGAACATAGACCCCACACAACCTATATATTATGTGAGAAATCTTTAAAGAATTCTGATAAAGAAAGAGATCTAGGGGTGGTTCTAGATAGAAAACTATCACCTGAGGACCACATAAAGAATATTGTGCGAGGAGCCTATGCCACGCTTTCCAACTTCAGAATTGCGTTTAAATACATGGATGGCGATATACTAAAGAAATTGTTCACGACTTTTGTTAGGCCAAAGCTAGAATATGCAGCGGTTGTGTGGTGCCCATATCTTAAGAAGCACATCAACAAACTGGAAAAGGTGCAAAGACATGCTACTAAGTGGCTCCCAGAACTGAAGGGCAAGAGCTACGAGGAGAGGTTAGAGGCATTAAATATGCCAAAACTAGAAGACAGAAGAAAAAGAGGTGATATGATCACTACATACAAAATAGTAACAGGAATTGATAAAATCGATAGGGAAGATTTCCTGAGACCTGGAACTTTAAGAACAAGAGGTCATAGATATAAACTAGCTAAACACAGATGCCGAAGAAATATAAGAAAATTCACTTTCGCAAACAGAGTGGTAGACGGTTGGAACAAGTTAGGGGAGAAGGTGGTGGAGGCCAAGACCGTCAGTAGTTTCAAAGCGTTATATGACAAAGAGTGCTGGGAAGACGGGACACCACGAGCGTAGCTCTCATCCTGTAACTACACTTAGGTAATTACACTTAGGTAATTACACTGTACACATGTACATGTGTACACACACACACACACATACATGTGAAAAGAAAATCACAAGCTGCCGACCAGTGGGCAGAGAGCACCACGCCGGCCAGGAGAAGAAGGCACAAAACTGCATCAAAAGGCCCACCTCGACAACAAAACCCAAAGTCCCAGCACGACCACAACACGTGCCAAGACCCAAAAAGATCAGTCTGCAAGCCAGGAAGACCTCGGAACCCCAGAAGGCAGAACCGGGTCACACATGAGGAAACAAAGCCCCTGAACCCACAAAGGGGGCCCAAGAGGAAGAAACCTCCGGAACGAAACCAAAGAACCCAAAGGAACCGGAATCGAACCCGGGGGAGCTCAAACCACCACATTTGTCGGCAGAGATACACCACAGAAAGGCAAAGCACAGCCCCCCAGACAGAACCCCCAGGCAAATGGTCAAAGCAGACCGAAAACTGAGGGACAAGGTGTGGAAGCAAGCATAACAGACAGGGACACCGAGCCCAAACCCTAGGGCCCAGACCCAAAACAGACAAAACGAAGAACCGGTNAACCCTTTAACTGCGCAACGCGCCTGCAGGCTCGCGTCTGGTTTGCGCAACGCGCCTCCGGGTATTTGTATTTTTCACGTTCCATTCAAATCTCCCGCGGCTACATGGGGTTCACATCAGCTTCCTCAGGGCTCTTGTAAACAGACGCCATCTTTAAAAAAATCGTGGCCCACATTCCCGGGTGTGGGAGCCTCAGTAGTGTGTGAGCAACCAAGGCTGGCGCTCGCAGCATGAGCGCACAGCACTGCTGTTCAGCGTGTGACCACAGCATCGCCTAATAATGTCAAAATATATATAAACTTGTATCATTTAGCCATGATAGTGTTATAGAAGAGCCTGAGTGTGATAATGACTGGGTACAATGTTCAAATATCAGTGATTCAATGCTGTTCACGATGTTCACAGCACCACACCATTATTTCGTCCATCTAGGAATTTTCAAATGATTTCTTAGGTTCCTTTTCAAAATAAACGTGTGGTCAATTATCATTTACAGGAATTAGTGACCAGGATTGTGATAATAGCAGGATTGTGGTTATAATTAGCGTTGTGCGTAGTATTGTGGAAGGAGGAAAGTTTGGTGAGGGAGGGAGGGCGAGAATTGAGGTAGCCTCATTGTGTGTGTGTGGCTGCCACTCTTGTTTTGCTCACCATAATAGCTTAGTGGTTCGCTATGGGCAACACATATGTACATGGGTATATATAGTGTGTGTATATAGTGTAAGAACAGTAACAGGAGAATGTTGAGAGCCGCTATTTTGGTGAGGGAGATGACGTAATCGTAGCGTCGTCTGCTGTCTGCTGTGTGATTTTTCATGCAGTGTATGGTGGCCACTGTACTGTTTGGACACAATACCGGCTTACTTGCATAGTTCTGGTAAATAAAACATGTAGATAGGTATATAGAACATGTGTAATAAGAACTATAACAGTATGGTGGGAGGAGCAATGTTGGCGAGTAAGATGTTGGAGTGAGGGAGACTGGCTGGGTGTGGCTGCTCGCACTCGAGGTGTTCTGAGTGTGTTGATGGTGAATGTATATAGTGTGTGACAGTGTGTAGTGTGTAAATAGATTATATGTATACATAAATTAGCATGATACATAGTAAATATGTGCAGCATATGTGTACACAAGTGTCATGCACGTAACACAGTGTCTTCGGACAGTACGGTTGTTTTACTGCCATAATATAGTGTACGTGTTCACTATACATAGGATTAGTACGTAAAAACAAATAAAATGTATTTGGAACTGTGCGAAAAAAATGAACGAAAATATATTCGCGGCAACTTGCGCGCCCTGCCCTGGGCGCCCTACTGGCCCCGGGAGTGTATGTCACAGGCGAACAGGGAATGATGACGTCACACCCCAACTTATGGACCCCATAGCAGCCAAAGTAAGTACAATTTCGATTTTTTTTTCTTCACACCCATACTGAGGGAAGGGTTTCTGACACTTTAAAAAGAAAAAAGAATTTTTCCAGAGAATTTATTTCCTGCGCACTGCGGGGGTGTCATATTTGGAGGCAACGCAGTTAAGGGGTTAACATGCTAGGAGTATAATATCCTTTGTTCCCCACAGGCGCATGTAATTTTGAAAAAAAAAAAAATCTTCCTAATCTGTTAATTTGTGTTCACTGATCATGGGAAAAATAATAAAAAAATCGTAAGTGACATATATTGCCCGCTATAGGGCGGGGAAGTCTGGCAAACAACAGGCGCTGACTCAGTGTGCGTCCCAGGCGGTCTGTTGATCGCCAGCTGTCATGCCGGAGTTGCCACAAAGAGATAATTACCTAATTATTTCAATGTCTCTGATTGATTTTTCATAGTTTTTTTGCTGTAATGTTATTCAATAGTGTGTAGTGTGATATATTTATATAATAAAATGAGTGAAACATGGCTGTACTCAAAAATATTGTGTGCATATTGTTGACTCAATTTTGTTCATCAAACAGTGAACAAATACTTTGTCATTTATTACACTATATACACAGGTTATATAGAAGTATCTGCATGTTTTGTTCACCATAACGAACCACTAAGTTGCTGTTATGAGTCAAAAAGTAACGAGGAGTGACCGCCGTGTACCAGCCAGCCACTCACGCCCTCCCTCAAGTCACCTGACTCACCCACAATACTGTTTTTGCTTTTATTCACTATATACAGACGCTATATATAAGTATCTACATTCGTGTTCACCATAACGAACCACTAAGTTGGTATGCTGAGTGGCAGTGGCAGGCCGCCACTGGCTGCCACTCACTCCCTCCCTCCCTCACCTCACCTGACTTGCCACCATTCTCCACCCACCATACTGTTTTTGCTTTGTTATACAGATGTTATCTATAAGTATTTACATGTTTTGTTCACCATAACTGTACATCTAAGCTTGTATGGTGAGTAAAGGCACAAAGACATAGGACCCCACACAGTCAGCTGATGGCTGCCACCCTCAAGGCCAGACGCACTAATATCTCTCCTACAGCAATACTGTTTGTGGTGTTATTATGCTATATATACACATTATATATAAATATCTACCTGTTTTATTCACCATACTTGTACAAGTAAACTGGTATGGTGCCCAAAGACCATCGTGGTAACCAGTAAACAACATGACAAATTGTGCAGACGACGCCACTGCCCTCACCAAAATGGCGGCTCCCACCCTACTCCTCTTGCTGTTTATACCCTCTATACACATGTTATATATAAGTATCTACATTTGAGCTCACCATAGTGAACCACTAAGCTGGTTTGGTGAGTGCAGTCAATAAAAGGTGGCCACACACAGTCAGAAGACATCGTCACCACCCTCCCTCCCACAACATTACTCTTCCCTCCATGGCGCACAGAGCTAAATATCATCACAATCCTGCTATTATCAGAACCCTGGTCAGTTTTATCACAGTCAGGGGTCTTCTGTAATAATATCATCGCTACATAATAGCACGAACAAGTATATTATGGCATTTTTAGGCGATGCTGTGGTCACAAGCTGAACAGCAGTGCTGTGAGCTCATGCTGCGTGCGTCAGGCTTGGTAAGTAAAGTATCCACTCAATTTAACGGCCTATATGGGGCTGTACCCTGGTCGTTATTTCCGAAGTCGGGTCGGGTAATTTTTCAAGTAACATTCAGGTAGGATATATTTTATACTGTATAACTAAAATTAAATAAAGTTCATTGTGTAATTGTGTTCCAATTTAGTGCCACACTGATGATTAAGCCAGCTGGTGGCTGCTGCATGGATGATGTTTGAACACGGTCTGATCAAGTCCAGATGGGTGGGAAAAAATAGGTTCATTCCTTTGTATTGCAAAATATTTCATGTATCAATCAGTGAATGTTAATATTTTCTCAATAAAATTTTAGAGATGTGTTTTGTTTTACCCTGAACAGTGCAGGTAATGTATTTTTAATGTTATGACCCAGGCTGTGGCGGCCAGGCCATAACAATGGCAATCGAGCCTTGTCACTGAGAGCTAGCCAAGACAAAATATTTTGAGCTCACCGTTTCTCTGCTAATGATAGAATATACATTTGCAGAGATTAATATGTAGCTTTTGTTGAAAAAAAACTATGTTGAAATACTATAATAAAATTGGTAAATTGACTTACTTTTAATGAAGCTGAAGATTACGAAGCTGTGAAGATTACGTTATCCTCTGCAGCGCTTGTTTTATATTGTTCAGTACTATATACAGGGTACATACAGTATGAACACTTATTTTTAGGCATTCACTTCACACAACAGCTAGCCTTACTACTAATTCACATGAGTTCTAATTCTAATTCACAATTGAAAATTATTTCTACTTTATATTTACACTGTACAGTATCTTTTTGTCAAGGCTTAAATAATCATTAATACTTGCAATACTGTACTCTATCAATACTTTTTACACTAATTTATATGCCTTTCAATCATATTTTATATCGTTAGTAGAGGCTACATGACTTTTGATGGGAATTCAGCATCAGCGGGTGCAACATGGCTTGCAGAGCATTCGTTGCTGGCGGATGCTCTATGACTTGTCAATGGGAATTCAGCATCGGCGGGTGCAGCATAGCTTGCAGAGCATTCGTTGCCGGCGGAGGCTGCACGACTTGTTGATGGGAATTCAGCATCGGCGGGTGCAGCATAGCTTGCAGAGCATTCGTTGCCGGCGGAGGCTGCACGACATGTTGATGGGAATTCAGCATCGGCGGGTGCAGCATAGCTTGCAGAGCATTCGTTGCCGGCGGAGGCTGCACAACTTGTCGATGGGAATTCAGCATCGGCGGGTGCAGCATAGCTTGCAGAGCATTCGTTGCCGGCGGAGGCTGCACAACTTGTTGATGGGAATTCAGCATCGGCAGATGCAGCATAGCTTGCAGAGCATTCGTTGCCGGTGGAAGCTGCACAACTTGATGGGAATTCAGCATCAGCGGGTGCAGCATAGCTTGTAGGGCACTCGTTGCCAGCGGATGCTGCATGACTTGTTGAATTCCCAGTGGGTGCTTTCACGAACCGTTGAAATCATGAATTTATCTATTTTTGTCTGAATCTGATTTTCTCTGGCTAATATTCTGAGACATTGCTCTCAGCCGCGCGAGTTAACAGTAAACAAAGCGGTCACATGGCCAGGCGCAGTACGTTCTAGGTCTGTGGGAAAAAAAATACCTATTGCCTATACTATAAAAGGTATTTAATAAGAAAACAAAGAATTTTGTTTAATAACAATTGTTCTAAAATATTTTATTAATAATAATTTAGAATTTTCTTCATAAAACTGAATCATTTTAAAAGAAAGTTAAGATTTAATATACCACTCTGGATGATCGCCTGGTCGCCATGTGAGGGGCTGCCAATGCCAAAACAAACCCAATACCGACCGTCGGTAATATCGACCACCAGACCGGTATACGAGGCTCCAGATACCAATCTCCCAAACCGGTCGTTAATACCGGCAGATCGGTATAAAAGAGGTCGTTAAATTGAGTGGATACTATCAAAAGAAGGTACCAAATCGGGAAGGCTATGTAGCACCATCAAATGTGCGGAATAATCAGAGGGCGCTAAATATCACCAAGGATGCCAATACGAGAACAAAAACGCAAAAGGGGAACGATATCAAAAGTATCTGAGTCACCAAGAATTCTATTGAGGGACAAGTGACCACAAGGGGCGGTTGGAAAGCAAGACCTACGCTCGTCCCGGAAGTCAGAACATTCAAGAAGGACATACACGACCGTAAGAGGGACAATGCAGTTAGGACAATAAGGAGCAGGGCGGCGCTCCATCAAGTGACCATGGGTTAAGCGAGTATGGCCAATACGCAACCTCGCCAGAGCAGTTTCCCACCACCGGTTACGGTGGTAGGAGGACGGCCACGAGGAAACACAACATTTAAGAGTACAGAGTTTGCTACCAGTAACAGACGTTGACCAGACCACACACTAGAAGTTGAAGGGACGACGACGTTTCGGTCCGTCCTGGACCATTCTCAAGTCGCTTGTGTAACAGACGACCATGAAGCCTGCCAACGGGTAAGGATGGAGGAATGGATAACCGGGTAAAAGTCGGAATATGGAATACCTTTACGAGAGATGGGACAAGAGCGGACAGCTTCCTTGGCGGCAGCAACCGCACACTCATTTAAAGACACACTAATATGGCTGGGAACCCAACAAAACTCAACATACTTAAACTTACTGTGAACAAGAAACAGCCAATGCTGGATCACGACAACTACTGGATGAACCGGATTAAAGGACCCGAGAGCCATGAGGGCACTACGAGAGTCAACAACAACCACAAAGGAAGACTGACAACGAGAAAGCAGGAGACGAAGAGCATAGAGAATAGCATAAAGCTCCGCTGTAAAGATGCCAGTCTCCGGAAGTAAGCGACACATATAAGTGCGATCAGGAAAAACAACAGAGTAGCCAACACCGTCCGCAGACTTAGACCCATCGGTGAAGACAGAAACGGAGCGGGAGTGAGAAGAAAAGTGCTCAAGAAAAAGGCGTTTTAAAACAGTAGGAGGGGTAAAAGCTTTAGTGACACGGGTCAAGGACGTACAAAACTGCGGAAGGGGACTCTCCACGGAGGGCAAAGAAGGAAAAACACGATGAGAAACATTAGAAACACGAACGGAAAGAGAATCCTGTAAGCGAGATAACCGGACAGAAAGAGGGAGGTGGTAAAGAGGAACAGGAACCGCAGGAGGGGTAAAAGTTAAAGCACAACAGAGGCGAGAGGAAGGATGTTGCAAGGACCGCGCAAGAGAGCGAAGACAGTAGCGACCACAGTGGTCCTGGAGAGATAGGAAGCCAGTGTCAACATACAAGCTAAGGACGGGAGTCGAACGAAAGGCACCAGAACTGAGGCGCAGCCCAGTATGGTGCAAAGCATCAAGATGGCGAAGAGCAGAAGGAGAAGCAGAAGAGTAAGCAGGGCAACCATAATCGAGCTTAGACAGGACGAGAGAGGAATGCAAAGCAAGGAGAGTGCGCCTATACGCTCCCCAAGAAATATGGGACAATACTCGAAGGAAGGTGAGGGCCTTAGAGCACTCAACACGGAGGTAAGAGATATAGGGAGACCAAGACAAACGAATGTCAAGGAATAACCCCAAAAGCTTCGCGGAATCTTTGTACTCAAGGGGATGACCATAAAGTGACAAAGAGGGACGAAGAACGACCCGTTTCCGAGTAAAAGACATGGCACAAGTCTTAGAAGTAGAGAACTTGAAGCCATGATCGGTGGCCCAAGACGACACGACATCAATCGCAAGTTGAAGCCGGCGCTGAAGGAGAGGCGAATCATCACCCTGACAGCAAAGGGTAAGATCATCGACATAGAGAGCGGAGAAGACACCTGAAGGAAGAGAGGAAAGAAGACCATTGAGGGCAACCAGAAAAAGAGTAGTGCTCAGAACACTACCCTGGGGCACACCTTCGTATTGCTGAAAAGAGGCAGAGAGAGCGGTACCAAGGCGCACCCGAAAGGAACGACGAGAGAGGAAGCTGCGGAGAAAGAGAGGGAGATGACCACGAAGGCCAAAAGAATGAAGCTGGGATAGAATATGATATCGCCAAGCCTTTTCCAGGTCAAAAAGGACGGCAACAACGGAGGTCCTCGCAGCAAAAGCAGTACGAATATAGACCTCCAAGTTCACCAGGACATCTGTCGTGCTGCGGCACTTGCGGAAACCAAATTGAGAAGGGGAGAGGAGGTGATGGTGTTCCAGGAACCACATCAGACGAACGTTAACCATACGTTCAAAGAGTTTGCAGACACAA
The DNA here is from genome assembly GCA_020271785.1 of Procambarus virginalis. Taxonomy (NCBI): domain Eukaryota; kingdom Metazoa; phylum Arthropoda; class Malacostraca; order Decapoda; family Cambaridae; genus Procambarus; species Procambarus virginalis. The sequence continues at coordinate 13,327 of WNGS01001989.1, forward strand.
CTTGTGAGGGCAATAGGGCGAAAGTCCTTAGGGGAAGTTCCCAGAGACCCTGGTTTGCGAACAGGGAGGACAACGGCATCGAGCCAGTCCTCAGAGACTGTCAACGACTCCTAAATCCGATTATACAGACTCAGTAAATACTGAGACGTGCACGGAGGGAGATGGCGAAGCATCTCATAATGAATACCATCGGAGCCCGCCGCCGTAGAACCGCAGAGGGCCAGGGCAGAACGAAGTTCAGAGAGAGAGAGGGATCGTTATAGGAAAGTCGAAGACGAGTGCAGAAATCTAAAGGACGAGACTCAAGGACAGGTTTACGAAGAAGGAAAGATTGGGGAAGATGAAGACCAGAGCTAACAGAAGAAAAGTGGGAACCCAGTTCGGTAGCGACCTGCAACGGGTCCGCCACAAGAGTACCACGGAGGTGAAGGACCGGGGAAACATCGGGAACGAACTTACCCGCTATCTTGCGGATACGCTTCCATATCTGTGGCAGGGGAGTTTCGGACGTAATTGTGGAGACATAAGAAGCCCAACATTCACGTTTAGCCGTACGGATGGCCCTACGGGCCACCGCACTCGCTTTCCGAAAGAAAAGAAAAGAATCGGTCGTCTGCCGACGGCGGTGCCTCTTCCAGGCTGCACGCTTACAGCGGACAGCCCGAGCACAGTCCGCATTCCACCAGGGAACGCACTTCCGTGGACCCCGAGAGGAAGAGCGAGGAATAGAGCGGAGGGCAGCGTCGAAGACAGTGTCATGAAAAAGGAGGAGAGCGCGAGGGAGAGGCAGAAGGGAGAGGTCAGAGAGAGCAGCACTGAGGGTAAATAGGTTCCAGTCCGCTTTAGCAAACTGCCACCTAGGGAAAGAGAGGGAAGGGCGAAAAGAGAAAAAGGAAACAAGGATGGGGAAATGATCACTGCCATGGAGGTCATCAAGAACCTGCCACGTGAAATCTAAGTAAAGAGAGAAGAGCAGAGAGAAAGATCAAGACAGGAAAGGGTGCGAGTCCGAGAGTCCAAATGAGTGGGCTCACCAGAATTCAGAAGAGACAGGGAAGAAGAGAGGAGAAATGGCTCAAGAAGGCGACCTCGGGTATTCGTCAGAACATCACCCCAAAGAGAATGACGACAATTGAAGTCACCCAGCAGGAGCACAGGCTCCGGCAAGGAGTCCAGGAGGTGTTTCAAATCAGGAAGAGAAAGCGGGACACTCGGGGGGAGATAAATGGAACTGTGTACCATTTCCCCACAAAGATACGAGCAGCAGAACAATGGAGAGGCGAAGGAAAAAGTAAAGGAACAAAGGGAACATCAGCGCGAATCAAGAGAGCAGAAGAATTAGGAGCCCCAGCAACGGCTGGGGGGGGGGGGAGAGAAAGGAATAGCCACGAAAACGACCAGGACGAGCACCAAGCATCGGCTCCTGGAGACAGACACAAAGGGGCGAAAACCGCGAAATCAGAAGTTGGAGTTCGAGGAAATTGGCGTAATAACCTCGAACGTTCCATTGAAGAATAGACATCGACGAGAAGAGAAAGGACAACAACAGAAAACAAGGAAGAAACAAAGGCGAAAGAGCAACATAGCACGTTAAAGAATATCAGGGTCGGGATCAGGGTCAGCAAAGTCAGGGTTAGGGGGCATGGGTAAACTGAGCAAAGACGGAGGGAAGGAAGCGGGAGAACAGACCAGAGGTGGGCGGGCGGGGTCCGGAGGAAGAGGAGGAGACAACGGAGAGGAGCAGTCAAGGACAGCAGCAGGAAGAGGGGGAGTAGAAAGAGGGGAGTGCACCTCAGCAAGGGCAGCAACCGAAAGGGAAGCAGGGGCCAAAGAAACCTCCATAGCAGGAACAGGGGGCGCAACCACTGAAATGGGAGGGGAAGGAGCAATAGAGCCAGTAGTAGGGGCCGAGGAAGAAAGCGAAGCCTTCTTACCCGCCGGGGAGGAGGAAGGAGAGGAGCCAGGCTTACGCTTTGACTTAAAGAGACCGGTGTCCCAGCAACTACGTACCGGGCAACGGATTCCAGTGTCTCAACAGGAGAAGCTGAACGAGAGCACACACGACGGCCGTTAGGAGAGCGATGGACATCCGCCTGCACCGACAGGCGGCGGGGAGAGTCAATAGATGGAGGAGAAGGATGGGAAGGAGGATCGGAGGGAGACGAGGAAGAAGACACAGGAGACACGACAGACCGGGTAGAAAGAAGGGGAACTCCAGACAGAGGACCAGGAGGGGGACCCTTCGGGACAGAACTCAAAGGAACAGAGGAGGGGCAGTGGGCGTATCAGGGTCCAAGGCCCGGAAACGGTTGTGAGTCTGAGGAAGGTGGGAAGGACGAGGAGAAGAAGAGCGCAACACGCGAGCATAAGAGATATTAGCATAAGGCGGGAGCCGGCGAACCTGGCGCCTCGCCTCAGGAAAAGATAAACGCTCCCGGTGCTTCAAGTTGAGGACGGCTGCCTCAAGCTTGTAATGGACACACGCACGGGAGAAGGTAGGATGGGCCTCACCGCAGTTGAGGCAGCGAGCCTGGGAGAAGTGCACTCCGACTTAGAGTGACCTTCGCCCCCACACAAAGGACAGAGAGAGACAGTCCCAGAGCAGCGGAGGGCACCATGCCCAAACCTCCAGCACTTGTTACAGAGCCGAGGAGAAGGAATGTACTCCTGGACAGAGCACCTGGCACCAGCAAGAATGACAGAGGGTGGAAGGGTCCTACCATCAAAGGTAATCTTCACAACCCGAAGGGGTTGACGGCGACTACCACGAGGGGGACGAGTAAACGTGTCCACCTGGAGAATAGAATGGCCTTGGGCAGCAAGGATATGTCGAATATCGTCGTGGCAGTCTCGCAGATCCCGAACACCGGTCGCAACATGGGGCGGGAGCAGAATAGTGCCAACACTGGCATTCAACTGAGCGTTCTTTGAGACCCGAACAGGGGTCTCGCCAAGGCAGGATAAGGCAGCCAAGCGGGAAGCAGCATCCTGAGAAGGAGCAGCAACGACACGTGTACCGAGACGAGTGGGGTTGAAAGTAACAGAGGCATCCACGGAATCAACGAGATGTCGATGGAGGGAGAAATCGTCAGGAGGCGCAGAATCAAGAGGGAGATCAAAATATTTGGCCCACGAAGCGGGACCAAACAAGGCTTGATAGGTATCAGAACGGGAAGGAATCGAGCGAGGGCGGCCGTGACGAGGACGGCGTTGAGAACCCCAGAGAGAGGGGTTAAAAGGCGCAGTAGTTACAACTAGAGATGGAGCCGCGCCAGGGGACGAGGTAGTCACCACTGGGGGCTTGGGGCTCGACCCAACCACAGAGGAGGGAGGGGAGCCGAGGGGAGGAGTCAGAGAGGCCAAAGGAGGAGCAAGGTCGGGGCCCAATGCAGCGGAGGCTACAGAGCCCGGTCTTCCAACACGGACCGACTCGGGGGCTTGGTCGCCCACCCCACGAGCCTGAGAAGGTAAAGGAGAAACAGTAGAACCAGTAATCATTGCTACGAGAAAAAATATTCATTCACGAATGTGCCCCCACACCCACCACGGAGCCACAATTAGAGGCAGGACACCCAACAAGAAGCTATCGCCGATCATGCCGGGGCCTCCTAGGGGTGCGTCGTGAGTATACGCCCCACAAACGCCACCTTAAGAACCGACAGTCCGTCGAGATCGGGTTCAGTGACGAAAGGGGATTGACAATAAAAGGTTCCCCTCGCTCTCGACGTTGGGTACTACAGTTCTACGGGTGCAAGAGTATGCCTCCTCAAGCACCGGGCGTCAAAATAGAAGAAGTCCAAAAGAAAAACCAAAACAAGCAAAAGGTCGGCAGGAAACGGCAAGCAGATAGGAGAAGAGGGGGAAGAAAAACGAAACAGAAGGAAAAGGAAAAGTTGCTCAGCATAATTGGAGAGGACAGCAGCAGGGGCACAAGGCTACAAAGGAGACAGAGGACTGTCCCAAGGAGCATCACACTCCGGCAGCCGCCCACTAAGCCCCCCTCACGGCATCAACGAGCTGAGCGAGGAGGGGGATCAGGCTTGGTAGCTCACTCATACTGAGGCCCCTAACACCCAGGAGTTTGGCCCACTATTTTTTTTTTTTAAATGGCGTCTGTTTACAAGAGCCCTGATGAAGGTGTGGTGAACCCCGTGTATCCCCGGGCCGTTTAAATCGTGCGTAGTACTCCAACACGTCATATGACGTGATGCACAAAATATACCAAGTTACTCAACACGTCATATGAAGTGTTGCGCAGTTTAAGGGTTAAACAACAATTCCTCTCCCTGAGCCAACTGACTGGCCAAGCTAGTTACCGATTTCTCTTATCGGGATCTGTCTTTACTGCTTCCATGTGCACTTTAAAGTGCCTATTAAACAGTAATTCAGAAGATTTACCAGTAGTAGAATGAACAGTTTTCCTTTGATTATATAAAAATCTACAAAGCCTTGTATTAATAGTACCTTCCGTAAACCGCTTTAACCCTTCTTTCAAGGATCTCACTGCTAGACCATTTGAAGAAGGATTATAGGGGGCAGGTGTTACATGTTAATACCATTTTTACAAAAAAAAATCTCCATTTCCACAGAAACAAAATAAGGAGCATTGTCTGAGACAATTATTATTTATTTTTTTTTTTTTTGAGATATATACAAGAGTTGTTACATTCTTGTACAGCCATTCTTGTACAGAAAGTCTATCCCAAGTTCTTTCCCAAGAGGCAGACAAGAGGAGCTCCAGCATATGCCACAGTAAATGCCACAGTAAATACTGAGCTAAATAAAGTCCATCTTTGGCTAACTGCCAACAAACTCACCCTTAACATTGACAAAACTTTCTATATTCTGTTTGGCAATAAATCCTCTAATCAAATAAATCTCAAAATTAACAATACCCAAATTTGTAACAAATTAGATGGTAAGTTCCTTGGCGTTCTCATTGACCACAAGCTGAACTTCCAGGGACACATTCTAAACATATCAAAAAAAGTTTCAAAAACTGTTGGCATTCTCTCTAAGATCAGATATTATGTACCCCAACCTGCCCTGGTGACTCTCTATTACTCCCTCATCTATCCATATCTCAACTATGGTATTTGTGCTTGGGGTTCTACTACCCAAAATCATTTACGTCCTCTAATTACTCAACACAAAGCTGCTATTAGGACAATATCCAACTCTGGCCCCAGACATCACTCGGTACCCCTACTCAAATCTCTGAATATGTTAGATATTAAGTCACTGCACATTCTCTCATGTGTATCATACATATATAAAACGCTGAACTGTAATGCCAATCCTGAACTCAAAAGCTTCATTGCTGGTTGTAACAGAACCATGAGCACCACACCAGAAATAAATACAGTTTTGATATTCCAAGAGTACGGCTTAATCAAACTAGAAATGCTCTACAAATCAAGGGACCCAGAATGTGGAATGACCTCCCAACCATGTTAAAGACTGTACCTCTCTCAACCAGTTTAAGAATAAAACTAAACACTACCTAATAAATTCCCTGTAACCTACCTTACCCCTCTAGATCAACCCATGTCTGTTATTTTTTAATCAACACTGTTTGTCAACCTTTGTATTTGTGCTGCTTTTTCAGTCATGTTCCCCCCTTTTTTTTTTTTTATCTTTATATGTATTGTTCTCAACACATTTTATTCTTTATGCTCTATTAATATTAAGTTCTAGATATTAATGTTCTTCCTGCCCGAAACGCATTGCGTAATAGTGGCTTTAGGCATTGTATGTACTAGCTCTACCTATAATTCGATCCATTAATGTAACCTCACTTGTATGTATATACCTTACCTGAATAAACATTATTATTTATTTATTTATATTTCAGCAATCCTAAGTATTGTAGTACAGGATGACGATAGTGAGTGGTGTCCCAGAGAACATAAAGGTATAGTGCTTTTGAAAAATAGGTGAGATAACAGGAATGTGCCAAGGGAAGTGAAAAAAATTGGATGAGAAAAAGTTACCCCTAGTGTTTACAGTGCAGAGAACAACATTCAAGATGCCACCGGCAAGAGGAAATGCACAACAGAGCTTGATTTTGCTGGATTCAGTGAAGAAAGCATTGAGATAACCAGTCTACACAACAAGTTGGTAAAATTAGATGCTATAGTGACCTCTCATGTAGAATTAATTAGTAAATTGAAAGTAAGTAATGACCATTTGAATAGCAAAGTTGTATGTCTTGAGGGTGTAGTCAAAGACCTGTGCAAGGATAAGATTCAATTGGAAACAAATTGCAAAGCCATGGAAGAAGAACATAGACTCTTAAAAATAGCTTTGGAAGAAGTTAAAGTAAATTTAAACATAGATGACTACAATAGGTTAGGTAAGGAATTTCATCAGGAGAAACAGCTTTTGTCAGCACAGATGGAGGAAGTTACACAGGGTATAGAACAGTGCAAGAAAGATATGCAACTCACTTATGCGCAAGTGGCCAAGAGGGAAAAATTGGAAGAAGCAGTAAAGGAAGCCCAACACTGCAGCAACCAGGATAAAACAAACATTAGGCAAAAGTGAGGAAAGAATTGGCATCAACCCGAAGTTAGTGCAAAACACAGTTGATCGAAGTAAGTCCCTGATCATTTTTGGACGCAAAGAAAAGGAGATAACATCTAGGTCAGAAAGAGCTGTAGAAGAAGTAAAAGTAGTAGATAAAATTGTTGGCCTCGTGGAAGGTCTTACAACCATAGAGAATGTGAGCGACTACAGGAGAATAGGCCGATATGTAAAAGGGAAAGATCGACCCTTGAGGATCACACTAAATGGTGCCAAACAGATGGAAGAAGTACTAAGGAATGCTAAAAAATTACGTAATGATGAGGATGGAAAAGTGTGGTCGTTAAGACGAGATCTTTCAAAAGAAGATAGAGAGAAGCTGAAACTGAACCTCGCCGAGGCAAAACGTTTAAATGAGAGCAGGAATGAAGAAGATATAAATTCTTATTCTACAAAGTGATAGGAGTAGGCAGACCAGTGAAGTGGTACATAAAGGCAAACCAACAAAATCATTAGAGAAAGGGGGAGTGAAAAATAAGAAGAGGGGGAACAAGTTCCTGAAGATTGCATACACCAACATAGATGGAGTAAGGTCAAAGATACTGGAGTTAAGTGATATAATCGGCTGCAGACACCAGACATTGTTGCACTCACGGAGACAAAACTTGAAGATGTTATTTTAAATGAGGTCATATTCCCAAGGGGCTACTCAATTTGGAGACGGGACAGAAAAATCAGGAAAGGCGGTGGCGTTGCTGTGCTGGTGAAAGAACACCTAAAGGTGAACGAAATAATGACTGTCAATCCACAAGAAGTTGATATAATAGCACTAGAGATCTGCCATGAGGATGATAAACTAATGATCATAAATGCATATAGTCCACCGCTAAGCAGCACATGGTCAAAAGAGGAGCTAGATAGTAAACGAGAAGGTCTTAAACAATAATGAGAGAGATCATAGCAAGAGCGGATAACGATAGTTCACGGCTGTTGATAGTCGGCGACTTCAACTTGAAATCCATAGACTGGGAGGCATATGAAGCTAAAACAGAAGATTTCTGGACCTGTAAATTTGTAGACCTCATCCTGGAAACATTCTTGTATCAACATGTTAAACAAGCTACGAGGATGAGGGAAGGGGACGTTCCCTCCATGCTAGATTTGATATTTACCAGGAAGGAGGAAGAATATTTGACATTCAGTACCTTCCTCCCTTGGGTAAAAGTGACCATGTCTTTTGGGAATAAAGTATGCAATGCGATATAATCTGGAAGAAAATATGACAGTCGATGCAATTGAAAAACCTGATTTTAGGAGAGGACATTATGGCAACCTTAGAAAAATTTTTAGTGAGTATAATTGGACAGACTTGTTGCTAGGCAAGGAAGTGAATGAGATGTATGTCAAGTTTTGTGAAATATATGATAAAGGAACAAAAAAATTTATACCAAAACAGAGAAGCAGAACTAGGAAACAGGATTGGTTCAACAGAAAGTGCGAGAGGGCCAGAGACCAAAAGTCACAAAAATGGAATCAATACAGGAAGAGGCCAAACCCCCAAACATACCAGCGATACAAAGATGCGAGAAACAACTACACGGCAGTGAGGAGAGAGGCAGAAAGAATTTTGAAAAAGGGATTGCAGACAAATGTAAACAGAACCAGGTCTATTCTATAAATTCATAAACAACAAATTGCAGGTAAAGGATAATATTCAGAGGTTGAAAATGGGAAATAGATTCACGGAAAATGAAAAGGAAATGTGTGAAACATTAAACGAAAAGTTCCAAAGTGTGTTGTACAAAATGAAATCTTCAGGGAACCAGATACAATAAGAATTCCAGAGAACAACATAGAGCACATAGAGGTGTCTAGAGACGAAGTGGAAAAATGCTCAAGGAGCTAAATAAGAACAAAGCAGTTGGTCCAGATGGAGTTTCGCCATGGGTTCTGAGAGAATGTGCACCTGAGCTCAGCATTCCTCTTCAACTGATTTTTCAGGCATCCCTGTTTACAGGAGTTGTAGCTGATGTGTGGAAAAAGGCTAACATAGTTCCAATCTACAAAGTGGAAGCAGGGAAGACCCCTTAACTATAGACCGGTATCATTGACAAGTGTAATAGTCAAAATATTGGAAAAATAATTAAAACTAAATGGGTAGAACACCTGGAGAGAAATGATATAATATCAGACAGACAGTATGGTTTTCGATCTGGAAGATCCTGTGTATCGAATTTACTCAGTTTCTATGACCGAGCAACAGAGATATTACAGGAAAGAGATGGTTGGGTTGACTGCATCTATCTGGACCTAAAAAAGGCTTTCGACAGAGTTCCACATAAGAGGTTGTTCTGGAAACTGGAAAATATTGGAGGGGTGACAGGTAAGCTTCTAACATGGATGAAAAATTTTCTGACTGATAGAAAAATGAGGGCAGTGATCAGAGGCAATGTATCGGACTGGAGAAATGTCACAAGCGGAGTACCACAGGTTCAGTTCGGAGCTTGCACCAGTGATGTTTATTGTCTACATAAATGATCTACCAGTTGGTATACAGAATTATATGAACATGTTTGCTGATGATGCTAAGATAATAGGAAGGATAAGAAAATTAGATGATTGTCATGCCCTTCAAGATGACCTGGACAAAATAAGTACATGGAGCGCCACTTGGCAAATGGAATTCAATGTAATAAATGCCATGTTATGGAATGTGGAATAGGAGAACATAGACCCCACCAACCTATATATTATGTGAGAAATCTTTAAAGAATTCTGATAAAGAAAGAGATCTAGGGGTGGTTCTAGATAGAAAACTATCACCTGAGGACCACATAAAGAATATTGTGCGAGGAGCCTATGCCACGCTTTCAACTTCAGAATTGCGTTTAAATACATGGATGGCGATATACTAAAGAAATTGTTCACGACTTGTTAGGCCAAAGCTAGAATATGCAGCGGTTGTGTGGTGCCCATATCTTAAGAAGCACATCAACAAACTGGAAAAGGTGCAAAGACATGCTACTAAGTGGCTCCCAGAACTGAAGGGCAAGAGCTACGAGGAGAGGTTAGAGGCATTAAATATGCCAAAACTAGAAGACAGAAGAAAAGAGGTGATATGATCACTACATACAAAATAGTAACAGGAATTGATAAAATCGATAGGGAAGATTTCCTGAGACCTGGAACTTAAGAACAAGAGGTCATAGATATAAACTAGCTAAACACAGATGCCGAAGAAATATAAGAAAATTCACTTTCGCAAACAGAGTGGTAGACGGTGGAACAAGTTAGGGGAGAAGGTGGTGGAGGCCAAGACCGTCAGTAGTTTCAAAGCTATATGACAAAGAGTGCTGGGAAGACGGGACACACGAGCGTAGCTCTCATCCTGTAACTACACTTAGGTAATTACACTTAGGTAATTA
>WNGS01001990.1:0-13833 GCA_020271785.1 Procambarus virginalis
ATCCATAAACAATATTTGAATCGGCATTATTATTTTAGGCATATGTTTAAAATATACGTTGGGAATTAACCCGAGATGTGAGAGATTATGAAGTATGGTTGAAAAATAAAGAATGGCTTAACTACGTTAATCACACGATGATTCAACATAAACCCTATTGTTTACATGATAGATATCTTTCCGACTATCAAGATATAATTTATAGGGACCCCAACTATGAACTTAGATCTCGTTTTGGGGTACCCAAATAATGTAATGAATGGTGGTGTAGTGATTATATATTTCCCGTTTTCAGTGATGGTGATAAAAAGTGTGATGATATATGTTGTATTAACCTAGCAAACATTGACCGAATTTATCATTTAAATTTGTTGCATACCGAATTAATTGCTCGAATGGTGGTGAAAGAATATAGATAATTTTATGTAGAAAAGGTAAACAGCGTACTTTTCATAACCCAAAATCCCCATCTCTTCATGGACCTCATTCAAACAGCAAAAAGGGAAGAAAGCTGCCGTTTTATTATAAAAGACGAAGGTTTATCATCATCGCCATGTAAAAACACCAACCAAAATAGTTTACAGGCAAAGTGCGTCAATGAATTTGTAAATTCTTTTTTGGATACTACTAGAATGGGATATTGGACTGTGGCCTGCTTGCGTAGAGCATTATACACCAACCCTAACATTCCTCATTTTTTTAAACGCCAATTAATCAACAAAATTAAACAGAATCTAATGATTAGATCGTGGGAAAGAGCAGTGGCAGATGAAACTACTGAATTTTTATTTCAAAAGCCCTATAGACCACGAGATAGGGAACACTGGCCAATTGGATAGCGATCACAATACATAAATTTTGCATGTTTAGTGACGGCGACGACTTAAATGAATTTATTAAAAAAAAATATGTAGGGGAACTTTTTGGTGTCTAAACAAAAACTTCAGAAAACTTCTAATCAGATGTAGTGAGTGAATTGAAACATTTCCCCTATTATATTCCACACAGGTTCTCCCATATGCCAGGTCAATATTTTTTTTTTTTTTGGAAGGCCTGAAAATGCTTTACAGAACAAGCATTTGCAAAAATATGTATTTACAAATCTTCATGACTAAAAATGAGGGAAAGGACAGAAATTATTAATTACCTCTACTTATTTATGATGGGATGGTTCAACCAGAAAATAGTTGTTGTTTAAGAAAATGTGTCAAGAATTGTAAAGTTTTGTTTCATGTATACTACAGTTTTGTTTAACAAACGGTGATCTCTACGTACCTGCCTACAAAACGTAATTATTTTTTGGGGGGGAGGGGGCGGTGGTCGAACCGATTAATAATTTAATTCTCATTAACCAAAGCTGTTGAATAACGATGATGTTGTTATTTCCTATAAATTAAATAAACAAGATAAAAAAGAAAAAGAATGAGATATTTGACGATGATGTTATTTCCTATAAATTAAATAATTAGGGTATAAAAAAGGAAAAGAATGAGATATTGAATATATTATTTCCACAAATCAATTTATTTTATCTTACTCAAACCAAACTTTTGCTCAGTCTTGATTTATTAAATAAAAACATTCAATGGAACCCAAATGAAATGGACAAACTGATAAAATAAAATTGACCCCTCCACCTCAAAAATAGAAGAATACAAAACAAAAGGATAGATCATTTTATTTTTTTACAAATTTGACTAACAATTTTTACATAAATTGGCAGCATTATGTCGGCATTTCTTGGTACATTTTTTATTTCTTTTACAAATACAGCGGTGATTAACACAGGATAAAAGTTGGCAATGGCATACTAATGGTTTCAGATATCTATTATCGCTAAGAAAGTAAGTAGATTGTCTATGTACAATCTCGCATAGCCCAAGTAATTGAGTCTTATTAATTTCATTGGGCATTATTCTTATAATTGTTTTATCAAAATCATTTCTAGACCAATATTGGTCAATCGTTCCAAATTTGGTGGCTACAGGATATAACACTTTCATTGTCGATTTCGGTAGTAATTGCGCTACTGGTACGCATTCCCGTTTTTTCTTAGTCCTCTTTTGGTATTATTACATTAACGGCATCATATAGACTTATAGGGGTTACATCTGATGTTGATGATTGTAACATTTTGGATGCATTAGTCCTCTGATGCTGGTGAACTTTGGTTCTAATATCTCCTAAATTTTCTATATGTAATTCATATGATGAGTTGTCGTTGTTGACATCATCACGTCTACCATCTTCCAAATCACTTAATCTTCTAATTATTATTTCCGGCGATAACACTATAGCGGGCGGTGGTGGTGATTAAGAGAAAGTGGAGGTCTGCATGGCAACAACCCCGCAATATTTTGATCTACTTCATCTTGCAGTGTCAGTTTTGGGGATAATACGGGGGTAATGGTGGAGGTGGCATTGACGGCGGAGGCATTGAAGTAGAGGCAGTAGTGGCAGCAGCAGCAACTTCAATAATTTCATCTTCGTCTGGAAACCAAAATGATGATAGTATAGGAGACGGAGGTGTAGAAACTACACGGGATTCACTTAGTTCACGCAGATGTGGCAGTGGAGTTGGTGACAGCGACTCCTGCAAATAAAACAAAAAATATTCATTTTATTTTTTACACACCCATATTTTTTTAGTATTATGACATAATGTTTAAAGATTCATTTATTATCAAGTAAAATAGTTGCATGTACAGTTTTAGAAAACTAATATATATATATATATATATATATATATATTATATATATATATATATATAATATATAATAATATATATATATATATATATATATATAATATATATATATATATATATATATATATATATATATATATATATATATACCGAAAGCTTGAAGAGTATGACCTCTTACTGAAGACCATGCTGGAAAAAGTTGTTAATCTCTCCCTCAACGAGTGCCAGTGGAAACAAGCCACTCTTCCTGTTAGGCTCGGTGGCTTGGGTGTCCGCACCGCCACCCAAATTGCTGTCCCAGCCTTCCTGTCTTCCTCCTCAGCATCAGATGACCTGGTTAAGGAAATTCTACCTGACACCCTCAGTGATGTAGCGGGGATACAGGACCCCCACTACACGAAATGGGGTGCCATGGCAGACCCAGCACTCAGACCAGCCATGCCGAAAGCCAAGAAACAATCCAGTTGGGACAGCCCCATTGCAGACAAAGAAGCCACAGCTTTGCTGGAGGCAGCAACAACCCCCAGTGATCGTGCACGCCTCACAGCTGTGCAGGCTTCCCATGCAGGGGACTTCCTTTTGGCAGTCCCTATGTCTGCGACAGGCACACGTCTTGATCCGCAGGAGCTCCGTATTGCAGTCGCTCTCCGTCTTGCTGCCCCTATCCACACTGTTCATAGGTGTATTTGCGGCGAGGCAGATGCTGACGAATATGGATTGCATGGCCTGCACTGTGGAAAATCTGGTGGTTGGCACACTAGACACGACGAAGTAAACGACATCATTAAAAGAAGCCTTGCCTCTGCCCAGTGTCCAGCGGAGAGAGAGCCCCGCAACCTTCTGAACCGTGACTCTGTTAGCTTTGCCGGCCGACCAGACGGAATCACACTGCGTCCGTGGAAGGGTGGCAGACAGTTGGCATGGGACTATACTTGCGTATCCACCCTGGCAGCCACATACATCAACCTCTCTGCCGGCACAGCAGGAGCCGCGGCGACACACAGAGAAAGAGACAAGTCAGCCAAGTATAGGCAATTAGATCATCGGTACAACTTCGTTCCAATAGGGTCGGAGACCCTAGGCCCATGGGGAGAGAGTGCAAGAAGGTTTCTAAAGGATCTTGGTTCCAAGCTCATTGACACCACAAGAGACCCTAGAGCGGCAAGTTTTCTCTTTCAGCGCCTCAGTGTCGCGATCCAGAGGGGGAATGCTCGCTGCATCCTCGGTTCCTGCCCAACGTCGGAGGAGTTCGAGGAAATCTACAGCCTCTAGGAAGCGAACTATTTTTGTGTCCTCTTAATGCTCTTTTTTTGTATACAATCAGATATGTAACTGTATAACCTTGCTTAATAAAGTGTACACCATAAAAAAGGGGGGTGGTAGGAGAAGCGAACACCCTCATGTAATCAGAGTTAAATGGCAAGTTTTTCCCTGAATGCTCTGTGTTCCCTTCTCTGAGGCTGTGGGTCCCAATAATTGCACCAGAGGTGGTACCCCCTATATATATATATATATATATATATATATATATATATATATATAATATATATATATATATATATATGATCGAAAACTCACACCCCAGAAGTGACTCGAACCCATATCAATCGCATATAGCCCTGGGGACCATTCAGGCTTGTTCACATTTGTGTTCCTCACGTGTTGCCCCAAAAATGAGGTGATTTGATAAAATGCTATGCCCAAAATTACCATCCGAGTGCCAGCGGGGAAGTGGTTCAAATAGCTTCGGCTATCACTTCCTTTTGTCTGGTCGTGATGGTCAAGCGGATTAAGGCATCCCTGTACATACCAGTTGCGTTGCTCCTGGCAGTATGGGTTCGAGTCACTTCTGGGGTGTGAGTTTTCAATCGCATATAATCCTGGGGACTATTCAGGCTTGTTCACACTATATATATATATATATATATATATATATATATATATATATATATATATATATATATATATATATATATATATATAATAACCTTAGGAGGAGGATCTACAGGAACCATTATTATCTTCCCGTGTAATGTTGTGGGTAATGATGGTGGCGCAAGAGGTGGAGAAATCAAACAGGTTTCAGGCAGATGTGACGGCTGGATGGGTGAACGTGACGGTAATAATAATTTTTTTTCTAAAGCTTTTGAAGGAGTAAAAAGTAAATAATTGTTACCGATTAACTAACTCCCCCCACCACGGGCCTCCTTGCACAATGTTTTTTGAATACTAATGTAGAAGAAATTCATCATCCATTATAGTTTGGAAACTAAAAATTGAAACAATTAAGGTCTTTAAAGGTATAATAAATATTTGTTATAAATAAAGCCAATAAATAGGAGTAGATATTATCTCTTAGAATCCAACCGATTGCTCATTATCAAAGATTTAAAACAAAACCACTGCTAAATAGAAGATATATATACCTTAGGATCGGGATTATCTAATTGTTTCTTCGCCCTCTTCTGCTTCAATGTCGTCGTGGGGGTGGTA
Organism: Procambarus virginalis; assembly: GCA_020271785.1. Taxonomy (NCBI): domain Eukaryota; kingdom Metazoa; phylum Arthropoda; class Malacostraca; order Decapoda; family Cambaridae; genus Procambarus; species Procambarus virginalis. The sequence continues at coordinate 5,202 of WNGS01001990.1, forward strand.
GTCGTTTAAAACTTGTCTATATATTGAAGGCGAAAGACGAATCTTCATACCCATTGGTGGTTCCATACCAAAAACCGCCTTATAAGACGATATGCCGATTCCCCGCGAATATGCATTGTTTTTAGTAAACTGCACAAAGGGGAGTCCAGCTGACCAATCCCGTGTTTGGTTTTCTCACATATCCAACTTCCGAGCATTTTAATTACGTCCCCATTTGCGCGTTCAATGCTACCCTGGCTCTGTGGATGATGGGGTTTGCTATTATTAGGACCATGTTAGGCCACAATTCGTTTCTTAGCTCTTGAATAATTTCGGCCACAAATTCTCGGCCATTATCTCTCTAAAATTCGTGGAGTTCCAATGAGAGCGAATATTTCGAGCAAGTGACGCGCCACTTCGATCGCGTGTTTACTACGAAGAAGTCGTAACACCGAGAACTTTGTCAAATGATCCTGATAATGCAGAATGTACTTGTACGCACGTCCTCCTTCTTTTTGCATATTTATTAAGTCCATTTGACATCTTTCGGCAAAACTGGCCGATACAATGGGTCGTATTACTCCTCTTTTTCGCCGGGGAAGTAGTTTCAAATTGCATACGTGACACAGTGAAATAAAACGTTTTACAGACTGTTATTACATTGGCAATGGGGTTTACTTCGAAATAAGTTCTCTTTTTCCCCTCCGTGGCAGACTGCTCTATATGGATCGTAAATTGCATCATATAACTGCTCTTGGTATATGAAACGCCCGAGGAGGATCTGTTGATATGACCATAGGATTATCGTCACTCGTTAACTTGCGTCTCGCCCCCCGCTTCACTCTTCGTTCCGCTTCATCAATAGTTACTAGGACGTCCTCTCCAAATAGATTTTTAACGTTATATCGGAGACAAAAGATAGTATTCGTGAGATGTATTTCTTGTCAATTTCAATTTAGCTGTTTTACTATCATTAATATACCGATATAATTTCTCGCACGTGAATATTTTCTGGCTCCCAGGCCCACCTTTTTTCTAGCATTTGGTCAATTTTTAATTAAAATTCACTTTTTTGCCTAACTACTTCGTCTCTCTCCCGAATTTCATTAACTTTCTGCCGCCCACAAGTTAGAGGAGGAGTTGATGATAAAGGTAGTGGTGGTGGTTCTTCAACAATCCTGTTGTCATCCACACTTCTTACTTGTTGTCCACATGTTATAGGAGAAGAAATTGCAGGAACTTCCTCCATACTGGACGGAATAAGAGTCCGACTGACACTGATATGTATTAATTGACTACACGCTGTCATCACCTTCCTTCCCCCTCTCCCCTCAACGTAAACACGGGTCAGGTCATTTTTGGTCGACCAATCACTGGCCGGCTTTCTTTGCTAAAACAGCAGTTTACATACAGTTTGTGCTTACTATATCCTAAATTTCCTTGTTGACCTAACCAAGTAGGACAGCATCCTTGTTGCATACTATGTAAAGTAATGAGTTGCAGTTACATATAGTGTCAGTAGTACCTAGTAGAAAACTCACTATACATATTTTGCTTAATGGGCAGAGTGCACTAACAATCTTTTATAGCCCAAACTTTGTCCCTGTATATATATACATATATATATGTGTGTATATATATATATATATAATATATATATATATATAATATATAAAATATATATAATATATATATATATATATATATATATATATATATATATATATATATATATATTTTATATATATATATATATATATATATATATATATATATATATATATATATATATATTATATGTCGTACCTAGTAGCCAGAACGCACTTCTCAGCCTACTATGCAAGGTCCGGTGTGCTTAATAAGGCAAGTTTTCTTGAATTGTTTTTCGACTACCTAACCTAACTTTTTCGGCTACGTAACCTAATCTAACCTATAAAGATAGGTTAGGTTAGGTAGGGCTGGTTAGGTTCGGTCATATCTACGTTAATTTTAACTCCAATAAAAAAAATTGTCCTCATACGTAAAGAAATGGATAGCTTTATCATTTCATAAGAAAAAAATTAGTTAAAATATATTAATTCAGGAAAACTTGGCTTATTAGGCAAATCGGGCCTTGCATAGTAGGCCGAGAAGTGCATTCTGGCTACTAAGTACGACATATATATATATATATATATATATATATATATATATATATATATATATATATATATATATATATTATATATATGTCGTACCTAGTAGCCAGAACGCAGTTCTCAGCCTACTATGCAAGGCCCGATTTGCCTAATAAGCCAAGTTTTCATGAATTAATATATTTTCTCTAATTTTTTTCTTATGAAATGATAAAGGTACCCATTTCATTATGTATGAGGTCAATTTTTTTATTGGAGTTAAAATTAACGTAGATATATGACCGAACCTAACCAACCCTACCTAACCTAACCTAACCTATCTTTATAGGTTAGGTTAGGTTAGGTAGTCGGAAAAGTTAGGTTAGGTTAGGTTAGGTAGTCGAAAAAACATTAAATCATGAAAACTTTGCTTATTAGGCAAATCAGGCCTTGCATAGTAGGCTGAGAAGTGCGTTCTGGCTACTAGGTACGACATATAATATATATATATATATATATATATATATATATATATATATATATATATATATATATATATATATATATATATATATATATATATATATATAACTGAAAACTCACACCCCAGAAGTGACTCGAACCCATACTCCCAGGAGCAACGCAACTGGTATGTACAGGGATGCCTTAAACCACTTGACCATCACGACGGATATAAGGAAGTGATAGCCTGAGCTATATGAACCACTTCCCCGCCGGCACCTGGATGGTTATCTTGGGCATAGCATTTTATCAAATCACCTCATTTTTGGGGCAACACGTGAGGAACACAAATGCAAACAAGCCTGAATGGTCCCCACGACTAGATACAACTGAAAACTCACACCCCAGAAGTGACTCGAACCCATACTCCCAGGAGCAACGCAACTGGTATGTACAGGGATGCCTTAAACCACTTGACCATCACGACCGGACATAAGGAAGTGATAGCCTGAGCTATATGAACCACTTCCCCGCCGGCACCTGGATGGTTATCTTGGGCATAGCATTTTATCAAATCACCTCATTTTTTGGGGCAACACGTGAGGAACACAAATGCAAACAAGCCTGAATGGTCCCCAGGACTAGATACAACTGAAAACTCACACCCCAGAAGATGTTTAAGGCATCCCTGTACATACCAGTTGCATTGCTCCTGGGAGTATGGGTTCGAGTCACTTCTGGGGTGTGAGTTTTCATTCGCATATAGTCCTGGGGACCATTCAGGCTTGTTCGCATTTGTGTTCCTCACGTGTGCCCCAAACAATGAGGTGATTTGGTAAAATGCTATGCCCAAGATAACCATCCGAGTGCCGGCGGTGAGGTGGTTCAAATAGCTTCGGCTATCACCTCATTATGTCCGGTCGTGATGGTCAAGTGGTTTAAGGCGTCTTGTACATACCAGTTGCGTTGCTCCTGGGAGTATGGGTTCGAGTCACTTCTGGGGTGTGAGTTTTCATTCGCCTATAGTCCTGGGGACCATTCAGGCTTGTTCGCATTTGTTCCTCACGTGTGCCCCAAACAATGAGGTGATTTGGTAAAATGCTATGCCCAAGATAACCATCCGAGTGCCGGCGGTGAGGTGGTTCAAATAGCTTCGGCTATCACCTCATTATGTCCGGTCGTGATGGTCAAGTGGTTTAAGGCGTCTAGTACATACCAGTTGCGTTGCTCCTGGGAGTATGGGTTCGAGTCACTTCTGGGGTGTGAGTTTTCATTCGCATATAGTCCTGGGGACCATTCAGGCTTGTTCGCATATATATATATATATATATATATATATATATATATATATATATATATATATATATATATATATATATATAATATTATTAAATATGACCGAAAAAGTAAGATTAATAATTCTAACACGAATTTTCTTTCTTTTCACCATTGATGATAATTGAAAATCAATTCTCCAAAATTCGTTTTTATTTCTAGTCTGACGCGACACTAGAACGCGTTTCGTAATAACTTATTACATTTCCAAAGACTTTTAGTTTACATACACACAACTATAACCTGCAAACACTAAACAGAGATTTCACTATGCTATGATTTAAGCAGCTGTTGTTGTTGTTGTTTAAGATTCGCTACTCAGAACAATAACTTCCAGTAGCACGGGCTATGGTGAGCCCGTAAGTGGAGGCTCTTTGGAGCCATTATCTGTACCAGTAGCTGATACTAGAGATCTGTCGATGGATGGGGGTCTTCATGCTGGTTTTCAGCCTGGAGGGCTGGCTATACCAGTTATGGAGCTGGTGGGATTAGTGTCGACCTCTAGGTTTTCCGTTTTTTCTTTGCCTGCGACTTTGGCTGAGTAGTGCTGTCGTTGGAGTTTGGTGACGTGGCCTCCATGAGGAAGTCTTGAACCGTGTAGGTGTCGTATTTGTGATGCGGTGCTGGAGCTCCTACTATGATTTCCTCGTCTGAGGAGTCCGTAACCTCCGTAGTGGGTGTTTTTGTCTTTCGCCTCGCAGCCTTAGGTAGGCTTAGGTGTCGTTGATTGGTGGTTGTAGCTACTTCAGGAGTGCTGGTGGTGCTGTTATCGTTTGTAGACAGCACGTCTGCTAGCGCGGCTGCTGAGACTGTGATGGTAGAAGTGTTGGGAGCTGGAGAAGGAATTACCTCTGTGTCGCCCGGGTCATGGGCGGTTCTGGAATCGGTGTTGAAGTTGACCGCACGGTCGTCCTGGTGGTAGTCTCCGGAGTGGTAGAGGAGGCAGTGAGATTTACGCTAGTGGCTATGATGGGGGCCAGGCCATTGTCTATGTATAATGCGTTCAGTTCACTAACAAAGCGCTAGTTGTCAGGTCCTGCAAGCCTTTCCGCTAGTTTAAGAAGACCAGGGATAATGCCTGCACGTGATGCAGGGGGCTGTGAAGGAGCCTGTGGGACCTTGGGTCCCCAATGAGAAGGCTGTGTCGCCTGCTGGGAGGAGCTACATGTTGGTAAGACCGGAAAGTCTTCTGGTCGATTAGTGAGAGCTAAGGTGGTGGGTTGAACGCTTGGGGCTCTGGTCGAGGAGGTAGAAGGGTTGTTTCTCTTGGCTTCAACCTGGGCCTTGATGCTTTCCTGTCTGCGGGGGCAGCGGTAGGAAATTGAGGGTGATTGCCATCACAGAGCAAGCAGCGATGGACTGTTGCATTGCATATGGAGTAGTGATGGTCCAGTGCGCACAGGCTGCACCTCTGGACAGGGTGCTGACATTTGTTGGTCGGGTGGGAGAGCTCGTAGCACTTAAAGCACTGCTGGATCTCATAGTATAGTTCCTTTTTTATTTGGTGGGGTGGTATTTTTAGGCCGAAGCAGTAGAATCCTTGTGTGGCAGCCTGGGTGGCGGCAGCTATGGTGGTGAACGTAATCTTCATTGATGTTTTGTCGGTGTTGCAGAACTTTAGGTTGAATACCGACAGGTTTGGATTTTCGTCCTCGATATTGTCCATGATATGATGATGAGGTCGCTCAGCGATCCACTGGCTGGTCCTGCTGGTAAAAACAGTTCTTCCGGCCAGGAACTGACGTGGGAAGTGACGATGTAGGTGGTGCTCTTGGCGAAGAAGGACATCGTTAGTGAGGAGTTTTTCTAGCTCCTCTTCACATGAAAAGTAGAGCACGATATCTTCACCTTCCTGACTAATGTCAGCGGGTTTGAGGCCAGTTACGTCCTTCAGGACCTTTAAAATAATGCTTTTTCCGATAGCATGACCATCAAGTGGAGTCGCTCTGACCTTAAGACGTTTGGGTCGCATTGTGACCACACTCATCCTTGTGATGTGTTAGCGGGAGATGTCTCCCCCGTCCTGATTTAAATAGCTTTCATTTTTCATTTTATACCCGCATTTTGGGTGAGGTGATATGTTACAACAGTTTTGGATGAGGTGAACAAAACTTTCAACACAGGACAGAACACGAAACAATGGGTATTAATTGGGTAAATTGAAGGTAAGGATAGAAGTAACTGCAAAGGGCCTATTGGCCCATATTTCTTGATGCTTCTATATTGGAGCGGAGTCTTGAAGTGGATAGAATATAGTTGTGCATTATTTGGCTGTTGGTTGCTGGTGTTGACTTCGTGATGTGTAGTGCCTCGCAGATGTCAAGCTGCCTGCTATCGCTGTATCTATCGATGATTTCTGTGTTGTTTGCTAAGATTTCTCTGGTGATGGTCTGGTTGTGGGAAGAGATTATATGTTCCTTAATGGAGCCATGTTGCTTATGCATCGTTAGTCGCCTGAAAAGAGATGATGTTGTCTTGCCTATATACTGAGTTCTTTGAAGCTTACAGTCCCCAAGTGGGCATTTGAAGGCATAGACGACTTTTGTCTCTTTTAAAGCGTTCTGCTTTGTGTCTGGAGAGTCTCTCATGAGTAGGCTGGCCGTTTTTTTTTGGTTTTATAGTAAATTGTCAGTTGTATCTTCTGATTTTTGTCTGTAGGGATAACGTTTCTATTAACAGTATCTTTCAGGACCCTTTCCTCCATTTTATGAGAAGTGGAAAAGAAGTTCCTGTAAAATAGTCTAATAGGGGGTATAGGTGTTGTGTTAGTTGTCTCTTCAGAGGTTGCATGGCGTTTCACCTTTCTTTTTATGATCTCTTCAACAGAACTGTTAGAGAAGCCATTGTTGACTAGGACCTGCCTTACCCTACAGAGTTCATCAACTTGCTTCCATCCTGAGCTGTGACTGAGTGCCCGGTCGACATAAGCGTTAGCAACACTCTTCTTGTACCTGTCTGGGCAGTCACTATTGGCATTGAGATACATTCCAATGTCTGTTTCCTTAGCGTAGCCTGCAGTGTGGAAGCCTCTGTTCCTTTCTGTGACCGTTACATCTAGATTGGGCATCTTCCCATCATTATCCATCTCGTAAGTTAAACTTAACACAGAATTGTTAGAATGCCTCCTTCAGCTGCTGCAGATGTCTGACATCAGATACCTGCATAAAATTGTCAACATACCTACAGTATATGGTGGGTTTCAAGTCCATGTCAACTAAGACCCCTCTGCTCTATGGTACCCATGCTAAAGTTTGCAAAGGAAACCTTGGCGAGAACCCATGGCGACCCCATCTACTTGCTAATACATGTGCCCATCTGGACTCAGGAAGGGTGCCTCTTTAGTGCAGGCTTGGAGTAGCTTTCTTGGAATGCTCTTTGGTAGTCAAAAGGAGTAAAAATCGGATCACGATATACGGTCTGCTATCACCCCGAATGTTTCATTCACAGGTACGTTGGTAAAGAGGAACTCTACATCCAAAAAGGCTCTTATTCCTGTGGCCCGTGCTCCATGCATTAACTCAACGAATTGCTTTGGAGATTTCAGGCAGAAAGCACAAGGTACATAAGGCGTCAACAAGCAGTAGAGTCGCTTAGCCAGTCTATGTGGGTATGGGTATCTGGCTGATGATTGGCAGAAGTGGGTTTCCAGACATGTGGGTATTGACATTTCCATATGCATAACTAGGCTTGAATTCACTGATACCCTTTGGCAGGTGGAGTACAGATTTCTTGGCGTTCAGAGTTTCGATTAATCTGTTTACCTTCGTTTTCAATTCGGCTGTAGTGTCCTTCATTACCCATTGGAATTTAGTTTGGTCACAGACTGAGGCTCAGTTTTGCCAGATATTCGACTTTTTTTAAGAATACCGTATAATGGCGACTTGTCACCTCTCCTGACGACTACCTCCTTGTTCTCACGAAGGCGCTTATCTGCTGCTTTGAGCTCGCGGGACAATATGTGCTTCTGTAGTTACCTAAAATCTTTCCTCCTCCTGCAGTAAGTTCCGCCAGCAAGGTGTCTTTAGTGGTAACCTTCTTTTGCATCTCGAGGTCGAATATATCATCCAAGTAACAGATTATCAAAAGGCACCAAACTGGGAAGGCATTCAGTCACAAAGAATGCTATCAAGAGACAAGCGACAGTGGGGGATGGCCGGAAAAAAAGACACGCTCATCCTGGAAGTCAGGATATTCAAAAAGGATATGCATGACCGTAAGAAAGACGATGCAATTGGGACAATAACGAGCAGGGCGGCTCACCAAGTGACCATGAGTTAAACGAGTATGGCCAATACGCAACCTAGCCAGAGCCGTTTCCCATTGCCGGTTACAGTGGGAGGATGGCGGCCACCCGGACAAAACTCTTAAGAGTACGTGGTTTGTTACCAGTAACAGATGACCAAGAAGCCAGCCAACGGGTATGATGGAGGAAGGGATAACCGGGTTTAAGTCGGAATATGAAATACCTTTACGAGAGATGGGACAAGAGCGGACAGCTTCCCTGGCAGCAGCATCCGCACGCTCATTTAAAGAGACACCAATATGGCTGGGAACCCAACAAAACTCAACCGACTTATATTTACTGTGAACAAGAAACAGCCAATGCTGGATCTCGACAACCACTGGATGAACCGGATTAAAGGACCCGAGAGCCATGAGGGCACTAAGAGAGTCAACAACAACTACAAAGGAAGATTGACAACGAGAAAGCAGGAGACGAAGAGCATAGAGCATAGCATGAA
>WNGS01001992.1:0-10175 GCA_020271785.1 Procambarus virginalis
ATATATCAGCCTGACCATCAGTCTATCCCTGTAATAATAGATCCACTGTCTATTACACAAAACACAACAGCAGGCAGGTGTATGTGCAAGACTCCAAAAGCGGGTCAGAGAGTACCTCTCGGGAAGGAAGCAAAGGGTCACAGTGAGAGCTGTGGTGAGAGTGGTGAGAGAGAGAGGTTATCTTGAGGTTATCTTGAGATGATTCGGGGCTTTTAGTGTCCCCGCGGCCCGGTCCCTCGACCAGCCTCCACCCCTAGCAAGCAGCCGTGACAGCTCACTAACTCCCAGGTACCTATTTACTGCTAGGTAACAGGGGCATAGGGTGAAAGAAACTCTGCCTATTGGTCTCGCCGGCGCCCGGATCGAACCCGGGACCACAGGATCACAAGTCCAGCGTGCTGTCCGCTCGGCCGACCGGCTTAAGGTTACAAGTTACTTAAAAGGTTACAAGGGAGTACCACAAGGTTGGTCTTGGGACCCATGCTGTTTTTTTCTGTGTCATAGTGACCTGACGGAGTTATTGTTGTTGTTTTAGATTTAGCTATTCAAAACGAAATGTCCATGTAGCACGGCTATGGCGAGCCCGTAAGGATCCACCATAACCGTAAGGGAGCAAATTGGTTCCTCTATAACAATTTTTGCAGATGATGCAAAACTGATGAGAAGAGTCAGGTCAGGTGATGCAGTGTAAAATTGATTTGCATACCCAGAAGTGGTCAGAAAAACGGTTGCTAGAGTTTAACCCAACCAAATGCCAAGTTATGATGATTAGAACAAGAATGCGAAGACTAGTAGGAAAGTATAGGATGAAGGGAAGACAAATTACACGGATGACCAACATCCGTGTATCGTTTAGAAACTTGGAAAAAGGAGCTTTCCAGGCCCAATATACAGCAAAGTTGAGACCCACTATGAATATGCATCATCAACATGGAACCCTTACCACAAAGAAGCACAAGGGGAAACTACAAAATGCCCAGAGATATGCAACGAGACTGGTTCCTGAGGTGAAGGGCTTAAGCTATGAGGAAAGACTGAGAGAACTGGACCTTACCACACTGGAGGGAATGAGAGATAGGAGGGACATGGTTACAACATATAAGGTTCTAAAGGAAATTGACAAAATAGACAAAGCAGCGTTGTTCAAGCTAGGAACAGCAGAACAAGGGCGATGAGTCACAATAACGTGGCTAAAGTAAGACCATTCCCAAGTCTCACAATCGACTTGAGAATGGTCCAGGACGGACCGAAACGTCGTCGTCCCTTCACTTCTAGTGTGTGGTCTGGTCAACAAACCAGGGGTCATAGATGGAAACTGGAGACGCACAAGACTCACAGACACAACAGGAAGAACATTTTCAGTGTCGTTGAAGCTAATTCAATTCAAAATATTTATGTGAATATGATAAAAGGGAGAGAAATGAGTCATTGCATTAATCTAAGATCATTGACAAGGCGGAGCCTAGCTCAACCCTGCAATTACATCTAGGTGATCACATTTAGGTGAATACACACACACAAACAGGAGCCTGATAGCTGAGTGGAAAGCGCTCTGGACTCGTAATCCAAGGGTTCGGGTTCGATCTCCGGTGACAGCAGAAACAAATGGGCAGAGTTTCTTTCATCGTGATGCGCCCGATACCTAGCAGTAAATAGGTACCTGGAGTTAGACAGCTGTTATGGGCTGCTTCCTGAAGGGTGGGGGCGGGGGGTTTGTAAAAAAAATTAGTTAGTAGTTAGTAACAGTTGATTGATTGACAGTTGAGAGGCGGGCCGAAAGAGCAGAGCTCAACTCCCGCAAGCACAACTAGGCGAATACCCACACTTAAGGTTGGAGAATGAAATATTCCGTAACAGAATAAGGCTTTGAGGTAATCTCCATTACAGAGGAATTTTGTTTTGCCGGAAGGAGAGAGGAGAGAGGGGAGGGGTGTTGGCTATGAAACACTAGAGACCCCTCACCTGTGTTCTTGAACTCTAGAAACCACCACCAGCATAGCCTTGAGATTCCCTACAAACTTAAGTACCAATTAATGCCAATAAAATGCAAGATGCAACAAACAAACGATATACCTAAACACAGGGCGGTGTTTCTTTTGTTTTTTTTTGGTCACAAACACGCATGCAATTACACACATGGATGCATAAATTAATTTGAAAATATATTCAGACATTTAAATATCCGATAGCGCCCATAAATCATCGCGGTAGGGGGGGAAATATGAGTTAATTTAGCGTCGAGGCAAACGACTGGAAACTTGTGTAAATCCTGTGTTTTACATATTTACGTAAATTACTTAAAAATGCGTTTCCGGGCACTGGAGCTTGAGCAGAGGTATGGGAGGAAATTGTGTATATTATGTATATTTATATACATTGAGTAATAACGTATAGCTATGTTGGATATTAGAGGACTTTTTCCGTTACTAATGAGTAATTTTGGTGTTTTTATGTGTGTATATGTGTGTGTGTGTGTGTGTGTGTGTGTGTGTGTGTGTGTGTGTGTGTGTGTGTGTGTGTGTGTGTGTGTGTTGTGTGGTGTGTGTGTACTCACCTACTTGTACTCACCTATTTGTGCTTGCGGGGGTTGAGCTCTGGCTCTTTGGTCCCTTCCTCTCAACTGTCAATCAACTTTGTGTGTGTGTGTGTGTGTGTGTGTGTGGGTGTGTGTGTGGTGTGTGTGTTGTTGCACCTTCGGCGTGTTATTTCTCACTTTTATATCTGAAATTACACTCTTTATCAGTTCAATTACCCACATTCCCCCCTTGTATTCCGTTTCCTCCGTCCAAGGCCCTAGTTACCTTTGACCTTGTCTCTGTAATACATGATTAGTCAGCTGGAGAGCAGCCAATCCGCCCTTAATTAAGAGATATTAACCTCATCACAGACATAACCCCGATGATTGAGCTGTCAGTATCTTGGGACGAAGTCTGGGTGAGAGCTTCTGCAGGTTGGCTGAGATCACTCACGCACGCACGCACGCACGCACGCACGCACACACACACACACACACACCACACACACAACACACACACACACACACACACACACTGGAAAAACTAAACTGGAAAAGGTTTAAAGGTTTGCCACCAGACTAGTACCCGAGCTGAGAGGTATGAGCTACGAGGAGAGACTACGGGAATTAAACCTCACTTCGCTGGAAGACAGAAGAGTTAGAGGGGACATGATCACCACATTCAAGATTCTGAAGTGAATTGATAGGGTAGATAAAGACAGGCTATTTAACACAAGGGGCACACGCACAAGGGGACACAGGTGGAAACTGAGTGCCCAAGTGAGCCACGAGATATTAGAAAGAACTTTTTTAGTGTCAGAGTGGTTGACAAATGGAATGCATTAGGCAGCAATGTGGTGGAGGCTGACTCCATACACAGTTTCAAGTGTAGATATGATAGAGCCCATAGGCTCAGGAACTGTACACCAGTTGATTGACAGTTGAGAGCGGGACCAAATAGCCAAAGCTCAACCCCCACAAGCACAAATAGGTGAGTACACACTCACTCTCTCTCTCTCTCCCTAGTTACGACAATTGTTAGCACATAAAATCCTATTATTATGTCGTATATCATGCATAGAAAATTAATATCTATTTAGGCCATTAAGATGTTACCTCTTTGACTTGCTCAGTACTTGTGTCTTCACCTCACATCACCTTTGGTTGCCAATAAGAGGCAGGTGACAGAAATACCAACCAATCAGAGCGGACCGCCTTGCTTCTCGCTCGTTCTAATTGGCGGAGGAGTGCTCTTAGGAACCTAGTTAAGAGAGCCCTGAAGACGTATAAAGAGCAGCCTTAGCTGAGAGCTAAGTAGACACGAAGGTGTATTTATGTGTCCAATTACGAAACCGGTACATCTTTATTCAATCATATAATAACCAGTTTATGAGCTCCGAAACACTACGAGGTTGTTCACAATAATAACTATGGGTTGTGAAGTTCCCAAGCTGATAAACTGTTGCAGAAAAAAGACAGTCTAAGCCACTGTGATTAAGTCAAGATGTACAGGTTTCGTATATAAACACGTAAATGGTTGACGAATTCCCGCCTTGGCTTGGCTCCTGGGTCACACTAGGACTAAACATTACCTAAACATTCCTTTGAGGAATGTCAGAGAGAACAAGAGATGTTGGCTGTGTTTATATTTGCTGGCCAGAAATTCCACTCCAAGCTACATTTTCTATGGGTTAACAACATGGGTTAACAACATGGGTTAACAACATGGGTTCTATGGGTTAACTATGGGTTTCTATGGGTATACAACACAACAACAATATTAGTTATAGTTAGCACGAGAAAGAGCCTCTAAATACAGGTAATTAAGCCTTGGTCCTTACCTTATATAATATACAGTGTTTCATCTGATATAGCTGTCATATATTAGGATTCCGGCTTTACAGCTAGTGTCCTTTGTCAGGAACAAGAAGAGGAAGCAAGAATTAATCTTGGTACATCAGTTACTTGGGGTGATGGAAGCTAGCCTCTCACGAGGATACTTTGGTGTCTACATCCTAGTTATATCTGGTGGACTAAGCCTGTTGTACAATAAGATAAGGCACCTCCTCAATTTATATACTAATATATGTAGTTAATACTGTAGTTTGATTGGCTGTATATATATAAATTTAATATAAACCCCCCCTAATGTGTAAGGATCGATTTGTGAGAATTATTACAGAAAGTACAGTCCATTTAACATCATACAAATTGCTATCGAAATATATAAATAAAGGTTAGGTTATCTTGAGATGACTTTCGGGGCTTTTTAGTGTCCCCGCGGCCCGGTCCTCGACCAGGCCTCCACCCCAGGAGGGGGTGTCTCACCTATTTTACTGCTAGGTACAGGAGAAATATAAATTCTATATAAATTCATATAAATTAAATAAATATAATCTCACAGGTCGTTCCCACAGTGGGTGTGGTGAGGGTGTGGACGTCTGTACCTTACGATGACCTGAGTCTAAGTGCCTTACGGGCTCACCATAGCCCGTGCCCGTGCTACTTGGAACTTCTTGTTCCAGGTAGCGAATCTTTAACAACAACCTGAGTCTACAAAGTCCCGACCCTTAAGGTGAGGAGCCTATAAGATCAAAGCTGTGACTGCACATACTGCTGCTTGATGAAGCTCTTCCTTCATGCTGAACTTTGCCTGACGTTAGTGTGTGCGTACTCACCTAGGTGTGGGTTGCGGGGGTTGAGCTCTGACTCTTTGGTCCCGCCTCTCTACTGTCAATTAACTGGTGTACACAGGTTCCTGAGCCTAATGGGCTTTGTCATATCTACATTTGAAACTGTGTATGGAGTCAGCCTCCACCACATCACTGCCTAATACAAGATGTGTGTGTGTGTTTGGGACCCCCACTTAGAACACGTGAGTACCTGGAAGGCTGGAAGAGGCGGGTCCAAAGAGCAAGGGCTCATACCCCCGCAAGCACAAAGGGTGATACAACTATGACAAGACACACACACACACACACACACACACACACACACACACACACACACACACACACACACACACACACACTACACACACACAGACACACAACACACACACACACACACACACAACACACACACACACACACACACACCTTTTCCACCATCAATGAGCACCAAAACGTGATTAATTCAATAATTTGATTTCCATTAAACTTTACCTGTGCCCAAGTCCGGAAGACATCTCTCTGGAGGCTGAGAAAGAGAAATCCTTCTCCTCCTCCTCCTCCTCCTCCTCCTCCTCCTCCTCCTCTTCCTAGAGTCCGAAGAGGTCCCCGGGACTCAGAGAATAACAAAGAGAGGAGAAAATTATCCACTATCTTCGCTATCATGTTATTATCTTATCCCACCATTTTCGCTATCATGTTCTTATCTACTTCAGATCATCGGACCGAATCCGTTATCCTTTTAGCTTCTTGCTATCTTCGTTATCGCTGGCTCTCGCTCTTCTCTATCCACACTTTCTCCTTGTCGTGATTACGGACTCTTCACCTTCTTCTTATTCCTGGAAATCGTCGCTTTCTTTATCCATTTGCTTGCGTCATTTTCTTGTGCAATTTCAGTTATTCTCCTTATTTCTTCTCGTGTCATCTGATACTCGCTGCTCTTTTTGTGTTTCCGTTTGATAATTTTTCTCCTCTCTTTGTTATTCTCTGAGTCCCGGGGACCTCTTCGGACTCTAGGAAGAGGAGGAGGGAGAGGAGGAGGAGAGGAGAGGAGGAGAAGGATTTCTCTTCTCAGCCTCCAGAGAGATGTCTTCCGGACTTGGGCACAGGTAAAGTTTAATTGGAAATCAAATTATTGAATTAATCACGTTTTGGTGCTCATTGATGGTGGAAAAGGTGTGTGTGTGTGTGTGTGTGTGCGTGTGTGTGTGTGTGTGTGTGTGTGTGTGTGGTGTGTGTGTGTGGTGTGTGGTGTGTGTGTGTGTGTGTGTGTGTGTGTGTGTGTGTGTGGTCGTGTGTGTATTCACCTAGTTGTATTCACCAACTTGTGCTTGCGGGGGTTGAGCCCTGCTCTTTCGGCCCGCCTCTCAACTGTCAACTCAACTGTTACTAACTCCTCCCCCCCCCCACACACACACACATCTTGTATTAGGCAGTGATGTGGTGGAGGCTGACTCCATACACAGTTTCAATGTAGATATACAAAGCCCATTAGGCTCAGGAACCTGTGTACACCAGTTAATTGACAGTAGAGAGGCGGGACCAAAGAGTCAGAGCTCAACCCCCGCAACCACACCTAGGTGAGTACGCACACACTAACGTCAGGCAAAGTTCAGCATGAAGGAAGAGCTTCATCAAGCAGCAGTATGTGCAGTCACAGCTTTGATCTTATAGGCTCCTCACCTTAAGGGTCGGGACTTTGTAGACTCAGGTTGTTGTTAAAGATTCGCTACCTGGAACAAGAAGTTCCAAGTAGCACGGGCACGGGCTATGGTGAGCCCGTAAGGCACTTAGACTCAGGTCATCGTAGGTACAGACGTCCACACCCCTCACCACACCCACTGTGGGAACCGACCTGTGAGATTTATATTTATTTAATTTATATGAATTTATATAGAATTTATATTTCTCCTGTTACCTAGCAGTAAAATAGGTGAGACACCCCCCTCCTGGGGGTGGAGGCCTGGTCGAGGACCGGGCCGCGGGACACTAAAAAGCCCCGAAAGTCATCTCAAGATAACCTAACCTTTATTTATATATTTCGATAGCAATTTGTATGATGTTAAATGGACTGTACTTCTGCAATAATTCTCACAAATCGATCCTTACACATTAGGGGGGGTTTATATTAAATTTATATATATACAGCCAATCAAACTACAGTATTAAACTACATATATTAGTATATAAATTGAGGAGGTGCCTTATCTTATTGTACAACAGGCTTAGTCCACCAGTTATAACTAGGATGTAGACACCAAAATTATCCTCGTGAGAGGCTAGCTTCCATCACCCCCAAGTAACTGATGTACCAAGATTAATTCTTGCTTCCTCTTCTTGTTCCTGACAAAGGACACTAGCTGTAAAGCCGGAATCCTAATATATGACAGCTATATCAGATGAAACACTGTATATTATATAAGGTAAGGACCAAGGCTTAATTACCTGTATTTAGAGGCTCTTTCTCGTGCTAACTATAACTAATATTGTTGTTGTGTTGTATACCCATAGAAACCCATAGTTAACCCATAGAACCCATGTTGTTAACCCATGTTGTTAACCCATGTTGTTAACCCATAGAAAATGTAGCTTGGAGTGGAATTTCTGGCCAGCAAATATAAACACAGCCAACATCTCTTGTTCTCTCTGACATTCCTCAAAGGAATGTTTAGGTAATGTTTAGTCCTAGTGTGACCCAGGAGCCAAGGCGGGAATTCGTCAACCATTTACGTGTTTATATACGAAACCTGTACATCTTGACTTAATCACAGTGGCTTAGACTGTCTTTTTCTGCAACAGTTTATCAGCTTGGGAACTTCACAACCCATAGTTATTATTGTGAACAACCTCGTAGTGTTTCGGAGCTCATAACTGTTTATTATATGATTGAATAAAGATGTACCGGTTTCGTAATTGGACACATAAATACACCTTCGTGTCTACTTAGCTCTCAGCTAAGGCTGCTCTTTATACGTCTTCAGGGCTCTCTTAACTAGGTTCCTAAGAGCACTCCTCCGCCAATTAGAACGAGCGAGAAGCAAGGCTGTCCGCTCTGATTGGTTGGTATTTCTGTCACCTGCCTCTTATTGGCAACCAAAGGTGATGTGAGGTGAAGACACAAGTACTGAGCAAGTCAAAGAGGTAACATCTTTAATGGACTAAATAGATATTAATTTTCTATGCATGATATACGACATAATAATAGGATTTTATGTGCTAACAATTGTCGTAACTAGGGAGAGAGAGAGAGAGTGAGTGTGTACTCACCTATTTGTGCTTGGGGGGTTGAGCTTGTCCTATTGGTCCCGCCTCTCAACCGTCAATCAACTAGGTGTACAGTGTTCCTGAGCCTATCTGGGCTCTATATCTATATCTACACTTTGAAAGGCTGTGTATGGAGTCAGCCTCCACCACATCCTGTCATCGAATGACATTCCATTTTCACAACCACTCTGACACTAGAAAAATTGTTGCTTTTCTAACGTCTGTGGCTCATTGGCACTCAGATTTCCACTCTGTGTCCCCTTGTGCGTGTGCCCCTTGTGTTAATAGCCTGTCTTTATCTACCCTATCAATTCACTTCAGAATCTTGAATGTGGTGATCATGTCCCCTCTAACTCTTCTGTCTTCCAGCGAAGTGAGGTTTAATTCCCGTAGTCTCTCCTCGTAGCTCATACCTCTCAGCTCGGGTACTAGTCTGGTGGCAAACCATTAAACCTTTTCCAGTTTAGGTTTTCCAGTGTGTGTGTGTGTGTGTGTGTGTGTGTTGTGTGTGTGTGTGTGTGTGTGTGTGTGTGTGCGTGCGTGCGTGCGTGCGTGCGTGCGTGAGTGATCTCAGCCAACCTGCAGAAGCTCTCACCCAGACTTCGTCCCAAGATACTGACAGCTCAATCATCGGGGTTATGTCTGTGATGAGGTTAATATCTCTTAATTAAGGGCGGGATTGGCTGCTCTCCAGCTGACTATCATTGTATTACAGAGACAAGGTCAAAGGTACTAGGGCCTTGGACGGAGGAAACGGAATACAAGGGGGGAATGTGGGTAATTGAACTGATAAAGAGTGTAATTTCAGATATAAAAGTGAGAAATAACACGCCGAAGGTGCTCACACACACACACACACACACACACACACACACACACACACACACACACACACAGCCCAGTAGGCTCAGGAATCTGTACACCAGTTGGAGGTAAAGGCGGGACCAAAGAGCCAAAGCTCAACCCCCGCAAGCACAATTAGGTGAATACAATAGGTGAATACACACACACACACACACACACACACACACACACACACACACACACACACACACACACACACACACACACACACACACACACACACACACACACACATATACACACATAAAAACACCAAAATTACCTCATTAGTAACGGAAAAAGTCCTCTAATATCCAACATAGCTATACGTTATTACTCAATGTATATAAATATACATAATATACACAATTTCCTCCCATACCTCTGCTCAAGCTCCAGTGCCCGGAAACGCATTTTTAAGTAATTTACGTAAATATGTAAACACAGATTTACACAAGTTTCCAGTCGTTTGCCTCGACGCTAATTAACTCATAATTTCCCCCCCTACCGCGATGATTTATGGGCGCTATCGGATATTTAAATGTCTGAATATATTTCAAATTAATTTATGCATCCATGTGTGTAATTGCATGCGTGTTTGTGACCAAAAAAAAAACAAAAGAAACACCGCCCTGTGTTTAGGTATATCGTTTGTTTGTTGCATCTTGCATTTTATTGGCATTAATTGGGTACTTAAGTTTGTAGGGAATCTCAAGGCTATGCTGGTGGTGGTTTCTAGAGTTCAAGAACACAGGTGAGGGGTCTCTAGTGTTTCATAGCCAACACCCCTCTCCCCTCTCTCCTCTCTCCTTCCGGCAAAACAAAATTCCTCTGTAAATGGAGATTACCTCAAAGCCTTATTCTGTTACGGGAATATTTCATTC
>WNGS01001993.1:10039-23418 GCA_020271785.1 Procambarus virginalis
GGCCTCCCTTTCCCGAACGGCGCTGCAGTGGAGTGTGACTTTTGCTTGTTTGCTTGTTTCCTTAGGATTGGAGGGAGTTCTACTTCTCTTTCAGTTTTAATTGTAATTTTCTTACGATGTGCAGTTTGTTTTGTTATGCCTACCTTTCTGGTGCCTAACCCTGGTTGATGGCAGATAAGGAAAAACCCCAACACAGGGGGGGGGGGGGGGGTTTCCACGGCCATTGCTCCTCTGCAACCTCTCTGAGGGTCAGGTTCTGGCTCGTGGTCCCCGTGGGTCGAATTCCATAGACTAATGCCCTGGTCTAATATGACACATAAGCCCGATAGCTCCGGGGAGCCGAAGGGGCTCCCCACAGAAACAAAGTCTTCGAGAATGATCATAGACCAAAAGGGATACCATAAAACAAAAAACGAGCATTGTATATAATGAAACGCCATTTCGGGCGAGATACAGAGGCTCCAGAAACTGGCCAGAACCTGGCCCCCCTCAGAGAGGCACAAGGAGCAATAGCCTATAGAACCCCCCATGTGGTTGGAAGCATTCTATGTCTGCCATCGACCGGGTCAAGCACCCAGTAAGGTAAACGCCCCAAAACAAAAACTATTCTACTTAAAATATGTCTACTGAAAGCCGAACTAGTGGACAGAACTCCCCAAACGAAAACGAGCATGACGTCACCATGTCACTGCACAATTGTTTGCACAACCCCCCCTTCCCTGGGAGGGGGAAGGGGAAGCCCAAGATCCCCCCTGCCGGCTATCCACACTCCAGTTCAGAGTCTGGTTGTCAAAACACGTGAAAAACAGCCAACTGGAGGAAGGAGGTTACCAGGGAGCATCCTGGTCTCACCAAGAATATGGGTTTCATACATTCAATCAACGCAGTTTTCTGGAGGGAGCCCCTTCGGCTCTCCAGAGCTACTTACGCTAAGACAAAACAAAGGGACTTACCCGGAGGCAGTCAGCCCTCGCTCCTCAACTCAAAGTTGAGACAACTGAATGCAACTGCTGATCCCATGCGACACAGGCCCGACTAGGCCCAGGAACATTGACAGGTAACAAGCGGCCAGGACCATGTTGCCCAAAAACTCATCCTGAATGTCAGTCCAAGACATGTTACCAAAGACGGCAGCCAGTGCAGCAAACTTACGAACTGTAGGCACAAAGATAGACTGCAGCAGGCTGGACCAATAACTCTGAAGATGATTTGGGAGACCCGAACCTTGGAAGAGGGCGACGGGAAACCAGGTCAACCCAAAGCACGTCCCCCAGCCACCGCGCTGTGTCGTTGCAGGTAACGTCGAAGAGCCGCAACTGGACACAACACATAATGCACCCCCGGCTTGACCAACCAAGCATCAACAACCTAAAGACCCCTCGGAAAGCAGCAGTCTCATTCTTCACCAGAAAGAAGGAGATGGGCTGCAAACGAACAAACCTACTACCAACTAGGCTAGAGCTATTACCAACAAAAAAAAAAGAGCCTTGGGAAAACAATCCTGAACTGAAAGGACCACCACAAACTGAGTTGAAGAGAGAAAGGAGATCACCCGGTCCAACGGCCAGGACGGCTCAGGTGGTGCATGAGCAGGCCAGAGGTGAAACAACGCACGAAACAGTTTGTGAACGGCACAGAGGTAACATCAATGCCAAACGCAAGATGCAGCAGCTCTGCCAGTACCACACGATAGAGGCGACTGTATTCGGCAAATATGATGATCCTGGAACAACCACGAAAGGAAGGACAAGACAACCTTATCAGAGACAGAAGTAAACCTATTGAGGGACAAGAATAATGGAAGGACCACCAGGAAACTTCATACTGCTGCCGAGACGAAGCACATAGGTGGGACACCATCAACGAAGCCACCTGCTCACCATACAAGTGGTGATAGACTCGAGTCGAAAAGACAATACACGAAGACTTGAGGAGAAAATCGAACCAGCCACGTGACGCACTGGGCCTCTGTTGGAAGAGGCGGAGCCGCGGGAAAACCTCGGGTTCGGACACTGAGCAAGCAGCGCCTGAAACCAAGACTGGGCCAGTCACCAAGGAGCCAAGAAGACTGCTCTTCCTTGGTAAGTCTCCAAGCGAGCTAGGACCTGGAGCAACAGCTGAACCGAGGTAAGAGATACAGGTAACCCACCTCGACTAGTCCTGCCTCAAGGCATCGACCCCGATGGCCTCGCAGTTGGGGAAGGGCGCCACATACAACAGAAGCGCCTTGTCAACGCCAACGCAAAGAGGTCCACGTTACGGAGCCTATAAGTCCACCAGAGCCAACTGAATGAGTCGGCATCGACCGTCCATTCTGTAGACAGGGAAATGAACAGAAACAAACCGTCTGCCATAACGTTGGACCCCCCAACCCGAACGTGAATTTCCCAGGAGAGGCAAACCCCGAGAATTAAGTAGATGAGTAGATCTCAGTAGACCCGAAGTGACCAACCCCAAAGAGCCAAGGACCACATTAAACCCCATCATTTCAGGCAATGAACCACCCAGGAGCAGTCCGAATAGAGCTGGTTCGTTGGACCTGAACCCTCCGAAGCAACTCCCACAGCACCGCAAACTCCCACACCGTGCTGTGGGCCCGACAGAAGGATTGACCCCACCGCCCCTGGCCGGACTGGTGAGCACTGGTCAAAAGTGCTCACCAGGTAAAGAGATGATGCGTCCGTGAACGCATCGAACGAGGGCTCAGGTAGGCGCCAAAGCACTGAACCCCGAAAAACCTGAAGAGGAAGCCAGCGATGCAGCAGCCGACGCTAGGCCCCAGGGTGTTGAAACCCAGCAATCGCGAAAGAGGTGGAAGCGACATCCCCAAAGGAACCAGAACAGGCGACGAAGCCACACCCGACTCGGTGGGTAGACCAGCATCGCAAAGTTCAGGCTCCCGCACAAACTCTCGAGCAACCGCAGGGTAACCCGGAAGCCCCAATAAACAGGCACATATGGGACCACAGCCGAAGAAAAGACTCTGGAGGGAGAGATAAGGAAGCTGTCCGAGAGTCCCACACATGACCCAGCCAGGTCAGAACCTGGGAGGGAACCAGATGGGACTTCCGCCAGTTCACCAGGAACCCAATTCCGGCTAGCTGGGAAGGAACCAAATCCCTGGAGAGCAGACATGTGGACCGACTGGGAGCCCAGACCAGCCAGTCGTCAAGATAAGCCAATACCTGAACACCTAAGAGAAGCAGACGGGCCATCACGACCCGAGTAAGGCGTGTGAACACGCGAGGAGCCAAGTTCAACCCGAATGGGAGACAACGAACGCAGAAACCATGACGCACCACATCAAAACCGAGTCAGTCCCGGAATCCCGGACAAATAGGGACTTGCCAATATGCGTCCTTGAGGTCCAGGGACACCATCCAAGCATCCCACTACAACAGAAGCCAGACCTGGGACAGAGTGGTCATCTGAAAGGAGGGGCAAGAAACCCAGATGGAACAAGCCCAGAATGAACTGCAGGTCTGCACAGTCCCGTTTCAAAACTGGAAGCAGGTGGGAAACCCACCCGAGGGACGTCGTCGTTTTGACCATGCCCAAGCACACCCACTCCGAAATGATTCGACAGAGCGCAGGAGAAGAGTCCTGCCCTGTCAGCCCTGAACCCCCGCCCCCCCCTCCGAAGGAGAAGAGGCCACCCAACGCCACAGCAGGCCAGACCCCAGACCCTCCATGCTGGCTACCCACACCTCAGTTCTTGAGGCTGGATGTCAAAAAAGCGAAAAAAAATGCCGACCGGAGGGAGGGAGGGAGGGAGGGATGCCGGGGAGCCTCCGGGACTCACCCAGAAAATGGCGTTTCATTACATTCAGCACTGGTTTTCTGGGAGGAGCCCCGTCGGCTCCCGGAGCTAACTACCCACAGACGGAAAAAGAGGAACTTACCCGGGAGGCGGTCGTCGCTCACTCCTCAACTCGAAGCCGAGACAACTGGCTGCAACCGCCGACCCAAAGCAACACAGGCCCTACGGGGCCCAGGGACATTCACAAGGTAACGAGCAGCCAGGACCCTGTTCGACCGCCAAAATCCCCGTGTCCGAATATCAGACCAAGACATATTCCCAAAGACGACAGCAAGAGCCGCGAACTTACTAACGTCATGGGCACGGGGATAGACCGCAGGCTGGCTGGACTTAATAACCCTGCGGACGACCTGGGAGACCCGAACCCGCAAACAGGGAAGAGGGGAAACCGTATCAACCCAAAGCGTGTCCCCGGACACAGAAACCGTGGCGCACAAATAACGGCGAAGCGCCGCAACCGGACACAAAACATGATGCACCCCCGGCCTGACCAACCAAGCATCAACCACCCACGGACCCCTCCGGAACGCAGCAGTCTCATTCTTCGCTCTAGCGACACCGGAGCCGGAGCACACGACCTTCGCCTATAGCATCAGCCTCAAAAACTGAGGTGTGGGTAGTCAGCGTGGAGGGTCTGGGGCTTCCCCTTCCCTCTCCCGGGGAGGGGGGAGCTGCGTAGACAGCGGCGCAGCGACGTGTGACGTCACACTAGTTTGCTTGTTTTCTGTTGGGAAGTTCTATCCACTAGTTCGGCTTTTGGTAGCAATTTTAACCAGAATAGGGGTCTGTTTTGAGGCGCTTACCTTTCTGGGTGCCTGTTCCGATTGATGGCAGACATAGAATGCTTCCAACCACACGGAGGTTTCTATAGGCCATTGCTCCCCTTGCCTCTCTGAGGGGGCCTGGTTCTGGCCGTGGTCCCCGGTAGGCCTAAGAACTCCATACACATGACTGATGCCAAAGTCTGACATTAGCATATCAGCCTGGGAAAGCTCCGGTGAGCCGACGGGGCTCCCCCCAGAAAACCAGCGTTTAATGTAATGAAACACCATTTTCTGGGTGAGTCCCGGAGGCTCCCCGGAGCTATCCCAGGCTGATATGTTATTGTCAGACTTTGGCATCAGTCATGTGTATGGAGTTCTTAGGCCTACCGGGGACCACGGCCAGAATCGGGCCCCCTCAGAAAGGCAAGGGGAGCAATGACCTATAGAAACCCCCGTGTGGTTGGAAGCATTCTATGTCTGCCATCGACCGGATCAGGCACCCAGAAAGGTAAGCGCCCCAAACAAACCCCTATTCTGGTTAAAATCGCTACCAAAAGCCAAACTAGTGGATAGAACTCCCCAACAGAAAACAAGCAAACTAGTATGATGTCACACATCGCCGCACCGCTGTCTGCGCAGCTCTACCCTTCCCGGGAGGGGGAAGGGGGAGCCTCAGACCCTTCACGCCGGCTACCCACACTTCCGTTCTGAGGCAGGATGTTTGTTATACTCAAATAATATGGCGGTTGAGACATAACCAATCACAGGCGAGTAGGCCTCTGACGTCATGTCAGACAGAGGAGCACCAGCCTTGCTCCCAGCAGGCTCAGTACCCCCGACAGACTCAGAGTAGGTGGACCTCGGCTGGCCAGTTATACACCTTGCTGTCTTAATCAATAAAACTACAGAAGGGCCTACTGTGTATAACATTCAACCCAACGCGGCAACGAATACTGGTACCAGCAGTGGGATCCAGAATTATTTTTCTGGAAACGAAACTCCAGGTACCCACATCGCCTTGTGTTCCAGCTGCCACCATAAGCCGCCATCCTGCCACCCACGCATCAAATATTGTGCCAGACCGGGGTCCTGCCATCAACCACTACTCCAGGCCAACGTCTCAGAAGTAAGGATCAATATTTTCCTGTGAGAACGCTGATTCATCAGTGAAGAGAAAGGAAGATTTCCGCGCCTGCCATTTTGAATCTCGCGCCACGCGGGAACCTGCATCACCCACCACCACCTTCACCAACGCTGACAGCATCAAGTCTTGTGAGTGGTTCAAGCTACTCCAATCGTCGTCAGTCATCGTCGCAAGTATCAACTGATCATTGTGTGTGTTGTACTGGTACTGAGGAATTGATGGACTGCAATTGTTTGACTAAGAGTCGCCACCAGCATACACACCTCGCCACTTCACCATCTCTCACCATCGCCACCAGCCCCCTGCTATGTCATTTTGTGTGAACTGCCTAGCAAATCGTGCTTCCTTCGCCATCATCGTCGTCGTCAGAATTTATTTTCGAGTTTCCAACATCACTCTAGTGTGGGGTCTCCCGAGCTTCGCGCCACTGCCGCTAGGAGCACTGCCATCGAACCAGATTGTAAACAAATCCTCGCATGTGCCTCTTCACATGCCTTGTCGCCGTTTTCTCGTGTTGGCCACTATTATATTGCAAATCCTGCAGCCCTGAGGTAAGTAATTATGAGCTAAGATATCGTTTGCTATGTTTTAAAGAGGTTTAACGTAAATATATCCACAATATCTTATGAATTAACCATTCAGTGACTTGTTAAATATTGGAGCTCAGCACTCCACTCCCAAAGTTTCCCTGAGTGATTTCCACATTCATGCTTCTCACAGTAATTTCATTGTGCATTAATTGTGTTGATAGTGTTTTTAGCAAATTCAAAGTAAAGAGAAGTAAGAAATTCTTGTTTTAGTAGCAGTTAAGGATTTGTACAATATAATTCTTTTTAATTCCTCTAGGCGTAAAATTGAAATTTATTCCTTCAACATTTCATATTATAATTTTTTACCATAGCAGCTATATATACATATGTATCCAGTTTATGTGCTACATCCATATTTCTTGCATTGCCACTTGTTGTGTTGAATCAATTTAATGAAATTTTGCAATTGCACTTTCCAGTTTTTTATTCTAAATTGCTGTGCTTAGCCTGGTTTAATTAATTTACATGCTTCTAATTCCAGCCATTTTCATGAAAGATTGCTAATTTAATTCACAATTTTGCTTGTTTTTAATTATTTGTTACCTAGCCCAATTTAATAATTTTATTTCTGCCATTTTCTTACTTTAGCCAAGTTGATATATTTTTTTGAGTGTTTATTTTTGTTTATACTATTTCTGATGCCTGATGCACTTAATTATAATCTGTGTTCAAACATTCGTTCCACGGCTGTGACAATGCGTACCACTGTTGAAACCCCCTCAGACTCAACAGGAGCAGTTGCTCGTCCCAATGTCCAGAGGTCAGCTCAGGAAATGGCTATTCCTCTTTTTGCTGGTGAATCCCGCTTATTAGAGTCATGGTTTAGTAAGATTGAAGCGAAAACAGTTGCACGTTTTTTCAAGCCTACTGATGCCGAATACTTGGCAATCACACGGTCAGCTGTGGAGACAACCAAAGATGATGCACGTTTTGTTGTTGATGAGAAAGCCATTGTTAGCCTCCAGTCTTGGTCTGAATTTAAGGATTTCTTTCGCCGGCGCTTTGTTAACAAAGGAGACCTTGACCCGTAGAGGTTAGTCAAGAAAATTGCCAATGCCACCATGCAGCCTGGTGAATCGTTTAATACGTTTACTAGCCGTCTCGATCAGTATCTGTATGCCTTAATGTCTGCTATGAATAGTTCATCTTGGTTAGATAAAGACAATAAGCTGTCCCCTGAGGCTATGGCCAAGATGATAGCATTTGGAACTTTAATGCATTTTGCCCCAGAGCATACTAAACCAATCATCGAGCAACAAAATTTTGGAGTTAAACATGAAATTGGTGAAGTGTTTGAGGCTACTAACAACGCCGCCGATAAACTAGCTCCACGAAGTGCTCAACTGTTGCCACCCTCTGATACTGTAAATGTAGTAACAAGCTCTCAGCATCCTCCCACAAACTCTCAAAACTCTTGGTCGCAGAGCCGTACCCATGGTCGTAGCCCCCAGTCAAATTTGCCTCCTCATAAGTTGCCGAAACACCATAGTTCACAACCATCCACTCCCTCATGTTGGCATTGTGGTAAGAGTAACCACCTCGCAAGGGATTGTTGGTCTGCCCCTAAATCATCACCTCCTCGACAATTCTCTCGGTCCCCTCGTCAATCTAATCATTCTAGGCTCCCATATATTCCCTGGTGATGGCAAAGATGATAACGTTGTGCAGATGAGGAGTCACAATAATGTGGCTGAAATATGTTGATCAAACCACACACTAGAAAGTGAAGGGACGTCGACAATCGACTTTAGAATGGTCCAGGACGGACCAAAACGTCGTCATAATTTCACTGTCTAGTGTGTGGTTTGGTCAACATGATAACCTTTAAATGTAAAGTGATGCCATCGCCTCTCTGAGGGGAACCAGGTTATGG
Organism: Procambarus virginalis; assembly: GCA_020271785.1. Lineage (NCBI taxonomy): Eukaryota > Metazoa > Arthropoda > Malacostraca > Decapoda > Cambaridae > Procambarus > Procambarus virginalis. The sequence goes on from WNGS01001993.1 coordinate 18,231, forward strand.
TTCGTGGTCTCTAGTAGGTCATTATACAATTGATGACACAAGGTAATATGGCACTTAATCCAGCCCGTCCTCCTAAGGTTTCCCATCGACAAGACACTGTTGCACTAAAGTGCCCTATTCTAACCTCCCAGAGGACCCAAAGCAGAAAACAGGACAATATGTAAATTTCACGAGCTGCTACCCTTTTCTAGTATGACAATTTTTGACCTTATGTAGAGTATACATCACAATGCAACGTTCTATTAGGATGGATTGCTTAATCAGTGATGATAGCTTCAGGGAGCCAATGGGGCTCCCATCAGAAAAAAAAGAGAGTTTATACTTAAAATCAAGTTTACTCATGATAACTACTGAAGACATGACGAGGTGCCTACTACAGGTGACAATTAAACGCATAAAGATACAAGCACATTTGCAGCACAGGAAGTGTGATATGCTGTTAATTTCCTACTACGTACAGTAAAGTGTGTCAACAAGAGGAGGGATACTCACAGCTGATACTCAGTCAAACTGCATGATGGAAAGCAGGAAAATACATCAAACTGAAGCGGAGGCCACACATGTTCTATATATTTTTAAGGTCCACAATGAACTAAGTTCAATTTCTAAGGACAAGGTATCTTTCAATGAAAAAGTGCAACTTAGTACAGTACAGTAGTATGTTAACATTATTTATTCATTCACTGTTACCTTGATTAATTCTACAAATCAAACACTTTTGTTTTTTCAGAAAACTTTAAAACTACAGTAAACAGATATAAACTGGTATCTCATAGGAACTGATAATAGTTCACCATTAATCCTGATGTATTGGAAAACTTGCAATCCAGTTATTGTATCCCGCCAAACACACAACGAAACTACAACGTTGCTACAACGTTCGAACAAGGTTGAACACCTTTTAACAATTGTGACAACCAATATAGCAAGTTGTAACAACGTTCTAATACGTCATAAAAATGTTATAACAAGATGTAACAACTTTCTTACAAGTTGTAACAAGGGAATCATAACGACTGTTACGTTGTATGTTTGCAGGATTATTATATCTTGATTATCTGGATTACATGTTTGAATAATTAACGGAAATCAAGATAATTACAATTTGTGCCACTAATAAACAAAATTATATTAAAATATACTTTCTCATTGTAAATCAGATAAAATGATGAACAAATCTATGCCCCATAATTTGGAAAAATAAAAATACATTGTGGCACAAAATGGTGAAAACCTAGAACCTCTGAAAAAAACAGAAATACCTTTCTAATGGAAGTTCCTGTGAATAGTTGATCTGGCTAATCTAGACATCACTATAGTACTTAAACAATTGAAGAATTTAGACTCTGGTGCACAAACTTCAAAACCAATAAATTAACCCTTCCACTGCAGAGAGTCAATTCTCTGACTCTGTCAGAGAATCCATGAACTCTTTCAGGGATTCGATAGTGCATGCAAAAACTGTGAGTGCAGACATATATGGGAATTGTACATAAATTCAGCAAACATTTGGTTTAGAGTGTGATCATCATAGGTCTCAGCACTGGTACTGTAATGCCAATACCATCTAAACATATATTTCAGACATTTTCATTATATACTGGTAGCAGGGGCCAGAATCCTGCCCCAAACAGAGGTGGGAGAGCAGAGAATATCATAAATATTACGTGCTAAAGATAAACCCTGCAAAAAAACCAATGTTGAATGTAATGAAACGCCAGTTTCTGCGTGAGCCCCGAAGTCTCCCTGAAGTTATCCCACTGATTTGTTTTCTTAAGTTCATACTAATCATAGGTTCATAACTAAGCTATATAAAATTAATTATCTTTAAGATTATTTTACTTTACGATTATTATTTGTCTTATTATTTTTGTTATATATTAATCTTGTCAGTCTCTACTGATTTTTTGTTTTCTCTCTTTACCTAACTTCTGTATCCTTCCTGGCTATCTACGGTGATCTTTATTCTACTTCTAATTGTTTCTATTTTTTTGTGTACTTGCATTTATTGTTGTGTTTTACTTTAACACTTTCGCTCGGGCATGACGCAGCATTGCGTCATCCGTTTACTGGCGGTGCTTCCGGGCATGACGCAGCATTGCGTCATCCACTTTAAATAATCGCCAAAAATCAGGTTTTTATCCAATTTTTTGGGGACTGGTTTTAAAATGCGCGCCTATGTCTTCCCTATACGCCTATGTCATGTTCAACACACAACAGTACAAACATTTGTGGGCAGGAATTTGGAGTTTAGCTGGAAGGCGTCTGGGCGCTCACTCGCGGCTAACGTGGCCCGTCTTCAACTCGTCGGCGGTTGAAGCGTGACCAGGTTTTTTATTTTATATGCTATTTTTCCTCTAGAGAATTTTATTGCGAACCCATTGAGACCAAAATGAAAGACCTAGGACGAAAATTGAGGTGACCAGAGTGAAAATAGTGAAAACATTTTATCGCTTTCGCGCGCTCCTGGGTAACTCGTTCGCACTTTCTCTGTTTGCTGCGGGTAATTAGCCAGGCTTTTGGAGTTTATATGCATTTAGTGCTGTAGAAAATCCTATTGCGAACACAATGATACCAAATTTAATCTCGTAGAACGAGAATTGAGGTGACAAAGTTGAAGAGAGTATACACTTTACGGAATTAACGCGCGCTCCCGTGACACGCCGGGACCCACTACGCACAGTTGAGAGGTGGCACGCGCGGTGAGCAAAAGTGTTAATTACTTTCTATTTACAGCAGATTTAGCATTTAACTTTTTTCTGTAATTGGTTGTCTATTGCATCATGACCCCATTGCATCTACATGCATACTGATATTGATCCTGATCGAAATGTTCTGTCTCATATCTACACTAATCAGCACATTGATCATCATTATTGCAGGTATTACACAGCAAATTTTGCAAAAAACAAACTCCTAAGTAGCACCTGCTTATCAGTTTACAACCAAAATGTTAGATCACTTGGTAACATTTTGATGATATAATGCATTACTCACAGCACTTGGTACTAAATTATCGTTCACTATTTTAACAGAAACCTGCTAAGTAAAGACTATAACCAACTCTACAACTTAGCTGGTTATAAAGCCATTTACAACTGCAGGCCTAATAAAAAAGGAAGTGGCACAGCAATATATTACCACAATACCTTCACCTGCAATAGTGTCATTAGTGATAGAGACGATTATTGTGAATATACCTTTGCCAAGTTCTCAAGTAATTCCTTTAACCCCTTAACTGCGTTGCCTCCAAATATGACACCCCCGCAGTGCGCAGGAAATAAATCTCTGGAAAAAATTAGTTTTTCTTTTTAAAGTGTCAGAAACCCTTCCCTCAGTATGGGTATGTAGAAAAAAAATCGAAATTGTACTTACTTTGGCTGCTATGGGGTCCGTAAGTTGGGGCGTGACGTCATCATTCCCTGTTCGCCTGTGACGTACGCTCCGGGGCCAGTAGGGCGCTCGGGGCGAGGCGGCGAGTTGCCGCGAATATATTTTCGTTCATTTTTTTCGCACAGTTCCAAATACATTTATTTGTTTTTACGTGCTAATCCTATGTATAGTGAACACGTACACTATATTATGGCAGTAAAACATCCGTACTGTCCGAAGACACTGTGTTACATGCATGACACTTGTGTACACATAAGCAACACATATTTACTATGTATCATGCTAATTTATGTATATATACAATCTATTTACACACTATACACTGTCACACACTATATACATTCACCATCAACACATTCAGAACACCGCGAGTGAGAGCTGCCACACCCAGCCAGCCCTCCCTCACTTCTCCAACATTGTATTCGCCAACTTTGCCCCTCCCATCATACAGTTATTCACACCAATGTTTCATGTTCATTTATGTATATTTACAACATATGTACACACTATACACTGTCACACACTATATACATTTACCATCAACACATTCAGAACATCGCGTAGCAGCTGCTTCGTATGGGCCAATAGCAGCTGCCTCGAATGTGCCAATAGCAGCTGCCTCGTATGGGCCAATAGCAGCTGCCTCGTATATGCCAATAGTAGCTGCCTCGAATGGGCCAATAGGAGCTGCCTCGTATGGGCCAATAGGAGCATTTGGCCATGAACACATTCAGAACACCTCGAGTGAGAGCAGCCACACCCAGCCAGTCTCCTTCACTCCAACATCTTACTCGCCAACATTGCTCCTCCCACCATACTGTTATAGTTCTTATTACACATGTTCTATATACCTATCTACATGTTTTATTTACCAGAACTATGCAAGTAAGCCGGTATTGTGTCCAAACAGTACAGTGGCCACCATACACTGCATGAAAAATCACACAGCAGACGACGCTACGATTACGTCACCTCCCTCACCAAAATAGCTCCTCTCAACAAATAGCTCCTCTCAACATTCTCCTGTTCGTTCTTACCTATATACACACACTATATATACCCATGTACATATGTTTTGCCCATAGCGAACCACTAAGCTAGTATGGTGAGCAAAACAAGAGTGGCTGCCACACACACACAATGAGGCTACCTCAATTCTCGCCCTCCCTCCCTCACCAAAATTCCTCCTTCCACAATACTACGCACAACGCTAATTATAACCACAATCCTGGTCACTAATTCCTGTAAATGAATAATTGACCACACGTTTATTTTGAAAAGGACCTAAGAAATCATTTGAAGATTCCTAGATGGACGAAATAATGCTGTGGTGCTGTGGCTAGCGCTGTGAACATCGTGAACAGCATTGAATCACTGATATTTGAACATTGTACCCAGTCATTATCACACTCAGGCTCTTCTATAACACTATCATAGCTAAATAATACAAGTTATATATATATTTTGACATTATTAGGCGATGCTGTGGTCACACGCTGAACAGCAGTGCTGTGCGCTCATGCTGCGAGCGCCAGCCTTGGTTGCTCACTCACTACTGAGGCTCCCACACCCGGAATGTGGACCACGATTTTTTTTAAAGATGGCGTCTGTTTACAAGAGCCTGAGGAAGCTGATGTGAACCCCATGTAGCCGCGGGAGTTTTGAATGGAACGTGAAAAATACAAATACCCGGAGGCGCGTTGCGCAAACCAGAAGTGAGCCTGCAGGCGCGTTGCGCAGTTTAAGGGTTAAATCCTCCTGTGCCAAAGGAGAGCATGCAGCTCACTGACTCAAC
>WNGS01001993.1:32412-45325 GCA_020271785.1 Procambarus virginalis
CTTTAACCCTTACACTGCTCAGGGGTCCTGGGGACATTTACACCCCTGTGCGCAAGAAAAAAAAATTCCAAAAATTTTTTTCGTCTTCTAAACATGTTAATTTGTGTCCCTGAGCACGGGAAAATAGCAAAAAAATCGTAGGTCACATATTTTGGGCGCAATTGACCGAGGAAGTCTGGCAAAAAGTGGGCGTTGACAGAGCGGTCGCCAGGCCGGTCAGCGTCACCCGCGCTGACAGATGGGAGTTGCCACAAAGATATTATTACCTAATTGTTTCAATGTCTCCGATTGATTTTTTCTTAGTTTTTTTGCAGTAATATTATTCAATAGTGTGTATTGTAATATATTTATATAATAAAAGTGGTGAATAATCGCTATACTCAAACGTATGGTGTGCATATTAGTAATTCAATTATTATGTTCATAAAACATAAACAAATAGTTTTGCTGCTATTACACTCTATACACAGGTTATATATAAGTATCTGCATATTTTGGTTACCATAACGAACCACTAAGTTGGTATTGAGAGTCGAAAAGCAACGAAGAGTTACCGCCACACACCAGCCAGCCACTCGCTGCCACTCCCTCAACACACGCACTAAACTTTCTCCCCCAACAATACCATTTGTGGTGTTATTACACTATATACAGACGTTATATATAAGTATGTATATATTTTGTTCACCACAACTGTACTGCTAAGCTGATATAGTTAGTTCAGGCACTAAGAGTCGTCGGTATGCACAGCTGGCGGCTGGCGGCTCCCTCACTCATTCAAGGTCACACACACACTAAACTTTCTCCCCCAACAATACTGTTTGCTGCTATTACACTCTATACACAGGTTATATATAAGTATTTGCATATTTTGGTCACCATTACGAACCACTAAGTTGGTATTGAGAGTCGAAGAGCAACGAAGAGTTACCGCCACACACCAGCCAGCCACTCGCTGCCACTCCCTCAACACACGCACTAAACTTTCTCCCCCAACAATACCATTTGTGGTGTTATTACACTATATACAGACGTTATATATAAGTATGTATATATTTTGTTCACCACAACTGTACAGCTAAGCTGATATAGTTAGTTCAGGACTAAGAGTCGTCGGTATACACAGCTGGCCGCTGGCGGCTCCCTCACTCATTCAAGGTCACACGCACTAAACTTTCTCCCCCAACAATACTGTTTTCAGTGTTATTACCCTATATACACATATTATATATAATATCTACATGTTTTATGCACTGTAACTGTACACCTAAGCTTGTAGTGCGCCCAAAGAGCATAGTGGCCACCCTCTAAACAGCTTGACAAATCGTGCAGACGACGTCACCTCCGTCACCCAAATGGCTGCTCCCAGCATAATCCTTTTGCTGTTATTACACTAATACACACATTATATATAAGTATCTACATTTGTGTTCACCATAGAGAACCACTGAGCTGGTATGGTGAATGTAAACAATAACAGGTGGCCACACAGTCAGTAAACATGCTGTCTCCCTGTCTCTCAGCATCACTCCTCCCACAGCGCTAATTATTACAACAATCCTGCTATTATCACAACCCTGGTTATTTATATCACAGTCACGGGTCATCTGTAATATTGTCATCACTAAATAATAACAGTTATATATTTATTTTGACATTTTTCGGTGATGCTGTGGTCACAAGCTGAACGGCAATGCTGATCGCTCATGCTGCATGCGCCAGCCTTGGTTGCTCCAACAGTACTGTGCCTCTCACACCTGAGATTATTGCCCACGATTTTTTTTTAAATGGCGTCTGTTTACAAGAGCCCTGAGGAAGCTACTGTGAACCCCGTGTAGCCGCGAGCCATTTGAATCGGGAATGGCACCCAATGGCGTATATATACGCCATGCGCACCGTCGGACATGTTACTCAGGTTGTATAAATACGCCATGCGCAGTTTAAGGGTTAACGACCTAGGTACAGCCCCATATAGACCGATAAATCGAGTGGATACTGTACTCCTTAGGCAAAAAAGAATGCTTCAACATGGAATGACCATCTTTTCATATAAAAGGTACTAGGCGAATAAAACCAACAGACCTCTACTATGAAAACCGCCACAACTCTATTGACCAGGATGATTTTTTAGCAAGAGGAGGAGGAGAATGGCAAAAAATGTCCAGACTCTACCATTAATTCAGTCAAATGCTAGAGACGACACAAACATAGTGGCCTCCCTACCAGGGCTTCAGATATTAACACCAAGTAAAGCATCCAACACTTACACAAACATGACAACATCATTTTTATTTGCCAACATCCAGGGTATGAAAATACGCAAATCTAACAAAGCTTATTTTATAGATGGCCTCCTACATGAGGCTAATGCAGTGTTTGTAGCCCTAACAGAAACCCACACAAAGGACTACTACGATGGTGAAATATAGATCTCAGAGTACAATTACACACAGAAATCACAATAGCGTGATGCATCATATGAACAAATCCACAAGGGCCGTGACGAGGATTCAAACCTACGTCCAAAGGCATCCCAGACGCTGCCTTAACCGACTGAGCTATGACATGATATAAGAATTGCAACCAGAAATTCTACTGAATTTACCCTGGATCCTGCAGCCTCTCCAAGACACAAACCAGGATTTTGTGCAATTCTCCCATGCTCTCGAGCTATGTCAATAGGCCGTTCTACCTCTTCGCCTTTACTTCATGTAAGGGTAAGAAGTAAGGTAGCTTACTTACTTACGTACTATATGTAAACATGCAATCAAAAGGTTAAGAACCATTACAAGAGAAAGATATGAATAAATCTTTAAAAACTGGACAAAGAATGTGGGTATATTATATACTTTACTCACACAAGCATCATGCTCAAGGTAAGCCTCGTCCATCAGTTCTTGTAGAATATTTCTGCAAAGGAAATAATCTCAATAGTTCAGAGGCATTAAAGAAATAATTGAAAAATTGATAACAAGAACAACTTGTAGTTAACTTAAAAACATTTGCCAAGAAAACATGCCATTATATGTTTGCCTACATAAATAAAATTTAAAAATATCTATGTTCTACTGTTACATTTATACAACAATGATAAAACATGTTAAGTTTAAAATTCCTAAAGAGCAATGGATAGTCCAATTTTTTTGGACAATAATAATCAGGCAAAGGAATAAACTAGGTAAGCTTTATATAGAAACTGATGCACTGTAAATTCATAAATAGAACATATAATTTTCAATAATAAAATTTTCTTTTAATTAAAATTCTAAAGAAAAACTAACATTGAATGTAATGAAACCCCAATTTCTGTATGCCCCAGTGGTTCCCTGAAGCTATACAATGAGATGGTTCCCATCAACCAGGTTGCATCAGCCATGAAGTTCTTAGGCCTACTGGGGACAAGAGCCTGGACCCCCTCACAAAGGTGTAAGAAGTGATAACATTTTACCCCCTCACTATGGAAGGCATCCAGAAAGTCAGTGAGTCAAAACAAACCATTTCTAGGTTCAAATGAGACCCAAACTTTGAAACCCACCTAATGAATTCCCCAACTATATAAACAATTAAATCACTCGACGCTAATGGGAGCATGTTCGCCCTACCTCCCTTACTCATTTCAGGGGAGGAGTGTGAAGGGCTCACCACCTTTCTGGGGTCTGAGCAGTCAGTTATGGAGCAGATGCACAAACAAAACTTACCAAACAACCTGAAAGGGAGTAAACCTGAAAGATGGGGAGATCAGCAAGCCACCGGGGGCTCACCCAGAATTGTTCTTTCATTACATTCAATGCTAGTTTTCTTGAGGGAAGCCCCTTCTTGGGGAAAGCCCCTTTTTGGTAGGGAAGCTAGAAAACTAGCGGAAGCTGGTAGTTTTCTTGTAGCTCCCTGAAGATACCTACCCATGGAGAAGAACACATGGGAACTTACCAGGGAGATGCAGAACCACAGGAGTCAATTAACTACTGTGCTGCGCCGAGTTTATTGTGAAATTCCCCCTGTGCGCATGAAATAAAGTGTTCCCAAAAAAATTCTTTTTCTTCGTAAAATGATAAATGCCCTTTCTTGAACATGTCTATGCAAAAATATACCAAATTCCGCTTACTTGGCTGTGACTGGACGTGGACAAGGTGCGCTGTGACGTCATCAGGTGGGCTGGTCGTCCGTGCGTGACACACCCAGACACGGTCGCGCGGCCCGTGCTCGTGGGAGCTGGTCGGCCGAGCGGACAGCACACTGGACTTGTGATCCTGTGGTCCCGGGTTCGATCCCGGGCGCCAGCGAGAAACGATGGGCAAAGTTTCTTCACACCTATGCCCCTTTCCTAGCAGTAAATAGGTACAGTGGTACCTCAGTTTAAGAGTTTAATTCGTTTCCTGGAGACAGCTCTTATTCCGAAAAACTCGTATTCTGAAGCTAATTTTCCCATAAGAAATAATGGGAAATGAATTAATCCGTTCCTGACTACCCCAAAAAACCCATATCAACTAAATTTTTATACCTAATTCATCTAAATAAACCTACAAAANGACAGGTAAGCTACTAACATGGATGAAAATTTCCTAACTGACAGAAAATGAGGGCCACAATTAGAGGCAAGGTATCAGATTGGAGGAATGTCACGAGTGGAGTACCTCAGGGTTCAGTTCTTGCACCGGTAATGTTCATTGTCTACATAAACGATCTACCAGTGGAATACAGAATTACATGAACATGTTTGCTGATGATGCTAAGATAATAGGGAAGATAAGAAACCTAGATGATTGTCATGCCCTTCAAGAAGACCTGGACAAAATAAGTATATGGAGCAATACTTGGCAAATGGAATTTAATGTGAATAAATGCCATGTTATGGAATGTGGAATTGGAGAACATATACCCACACAACCTATAAATTATGTGAGAACCTTTAAAGAATTCTGACAAAGAAAGGGATCTAGGGGTGGTTCTAGATAGAAAACTGTCACCTGAGGATCACATTAAGAACATTGTGCGAGGAGCCTATGCTACACTTTCTAACCTAAGAATTGCTTTTAAATACATGGATGGCGAAATACTAAAGAAATTGTTCACGACTTTTATTAGACCAAAACTGGAATATGCAGCGGTTGTGTGGTGCCCATATCTTATGAAGCACAGTAACAAACTGGAAAAGGTGCAAAGACACGCTACTAAGTGGCTCCCAGAACTGAAGGGCAAGAGCTACGAGGAGAGGTTAGAGGCATTAAATATGCAAAAACTAGAAGATAGAAGAAAAAGAGGCGATATGATCACTATGTACAAAATAGTAACAGGAATTGATAAAATCGACAGGGAAGATTTCCTGAGACCTGGAACTTCAAGAAAAAGAGGTCATAGATTTAAACTAGCTAAACACAGATGCCGAAGAAACGTAAGAAAATTCACCTTCGCAAATAGAGTGGTAGACGGTTGGAACAAGCTAAGTGAGAAAGTGGTGGAGGCCAAGACCGTCAGTAGTTTCAAAGCGTTATATGACAAAGAGTGCTGGGAAGACGGGACACCACGAGCGTAGCTCTCATCCTGTAACTACACTTAGGTAATTACACTTAGGTAATTACACTCTCACACACACTCTCACACACACTCTCACACACACTCTCTCACACACTCTCTCACACACACTCTCACACACACTCTCACCACACTCTCACACACTCTCTCTCACACACTCTCTCACACACACTCTCACACACACTCTCACACACACTCTCTCACACACACTCTCACACACTCTCTCTCACACACTCTCACACACACTCTCACACACTCTCTCACACACACTCTCTCACACACTCTCTCACACACTCTCACACACACTCTCACACACTCTCTCACACACACTCTCACACACACTCTCACACACACTCTCACACACAATCTCACACACACTCTCACACACACTCTCACACACACACTCTCTCACACACACTCTCTCACACACTCTCACACACACACTCTCACACACACTCTCTCACACACACTCTCTCACACACACTCTCTCACACACACTCTCTCACACACACTCTCACACACACTCTCACACACTCTCACACACACACTCTCACACACACTCTCACACACACTCTCACACACAATCTCACACACACTCTCACACACTCTCTCACACACACTCTCTCACACACACTCTCACACACACACTCTCACACACACTCTCTCACACACACTCTCTCACACACACTCTCTCACACACACTCGAAAAAGGTGACACCCCTAGGGTCAACACTTGCAGCAGAGGAGCTCCAGCATATTTCAACAATACTAAGTATTGTAGTACAGGTTGAGGATAGTGAGTGGTGTCCCAGAGAACATAAAGGTATAGTGCTTTTGAAAAATAGATGAGATAACAGGAATGTGCTAAGGGAAGTGAAAAATTGGGTGACAAAAAGTTGCCCCTATAGTGTTTACAGTGCAGAGAAGAACATTCAAGATGGCCACTGACAAGAGGAAATACAAAACAGAGCTTGATTTTGTGGGATTCAATGAAGAAAGCATTGATATTAGCAGTCTACACAACAAGTTGGTAAAATTAGATACTATAGTGAACTCTCATGTAGAAATAATTAGTAAATTGAAAGAAAGTAATGATCATTTGAATAGCAAAGTTTTAGGTCTTGAGGGTTTAGTGAAAGACTTGCGCAAGGAAAAGAGTCAATTGGAAACAAATTGCAAAGCCATGGAAGAAGAAAATATACTCTTAAAAATAGCTTTGGAAGAAGTTAGAGCAAATTTAAACATAAATGATTACAATAGGCTAGGCAAGGAAATTCAAGAGGAGAAACAGCTTTTGTCAGCACAGATGGAGGAAGTTACACAGGGAATAGAACAGTGCAAGAAAGATATGCAACTCACTTATGCACAAGTGGCCAAGGAGAAGGAAAAAATGGAAGCAGCAGTAAAGGAAGCCCAACAATGCAGCAACCAAGATAAAACAAACATTAGGCTGGAAGTGAGAAAGGAATTGGCATCTAACCCGAGGTTGGTGCAAAACACAGTTGATCGGAGTAAGTCCCTGATAATTTTTGGCTGCAAAGAAAAGGAGATAACATCTAGGTCAGAAAGAGCTGTAGAAGAAGCAAAAGTAGTAGATAAAATTGTTGGCCTCGTGGAAGGTCTTACAACCATAGAGAATGTGTGTGACTACAGGAGAATAGGCAGATATGTAAAAGGGAAAGATCGACCTTTGAGGATCACCCTAAACGGTGCCAAGCAGATGGAAGAAGTACTAAGGAATGCTAGAAAGTTACAAAGTGATGAGGATGGGAAAATGTGGTCGTTAAGACGAGATCTTTCAAGAGAAGACAGAGAGAAGCTGAAACTGAACCTCGCTGAGGCAAAACGTTTAAATGAGAGCAGGAATGAAGAAGAAATCAATTCTTTTTTCTACAAAGTGTTAGGGGTAGGCAGACCAGTAAAGTGGTACATAAAGGCAAACCAACAAAATCAATAGAGAGAGGGGGAGTGAAGAATAAGGAGAGGGGGAACAAGTTCCTGAAGATTGCATACACCAACATAGATGGAGTAAGATCGAAGATATTGGAGTTAAGTGATGTAATACAGATGCAGACACCAGACATTGTTGCACTCACGGAGACAAAACTTGAAGATGATATTTTAAATGAGGTCATATTCCCAAGGGGCTACTCAATTTGGAGAAGGGACAGAAAAATTAGGAAAGGCGGTGGCGTTGCTGTGCTGGTGAAAGAACACCTAAAGGTGAAGAAAATAATGACTGCCAATCCACAAGAGGTTGACATAATAGCACTAGAGATCTGCCATGAAGATGATAAACTAATGGTCATAAATGCATATAGTCCACCACCAAGCAGCACATGGTCAAAGGAGGAGCTAGATAGTAAACACGAAGGTCTTATAACAATAATGAGAGAGATTATAGCGAGAGCGGATAACGATAGGTCACGACTGTTGATAGTTGGTGACTTCAACTTGAAATCCATAGACTGGGAAGCATATGAAGCTAAAACAGAAGATTTTTGGACCTGTAAATTTGTAGACCTCATCCTGGAAACATTCTTATATCAACATGTTAAGAAGCTACGAGGATGAGGGAACCTTACCTTGAGGATACCTTGAGGTGCTTCCGGGGCTTATCGTCCCCGCGGCCCGGTCATCGACCAGGCCTCCTGGTTGCTGCACTGATCAACCAGGCTGTTGGACGCGGCTGCTCGCAGCCTGACGTATGAGTCACAGCCTGGTTGATCAGGTATCCTTTGGAGGTGCTTATCCAGTTCTCTCTTGAACACTGTGAGGGGTTTGCCAGTTATGTCCCTTATGTGTAGTGGAAGCGTGTTGAACAGTCTCGGGCCTCTGATGTTGATAGAGTTCTCTCTCAGAGTACCTGTTGCACCTCTGCTTTTCAACGGGGGTATTCTGCACATCCTGCCATGTCTTCTGGTCTCATGTGATGTTATTTCTGTGTGCAGTTTGGGACCAGCCCCTCTAATAGGGGGAAGGGGACGTTCCCTCCATGCTAGATTTGATATTTACCAGGAAGGAGGAAGAAGTATTTGACATTCAGTACCTTCCTCCCTTGGGTAAAAGTGACCATGTCTTTTTGGGAATAAAGTATGCAATGCGTTATAATCTGGAAGAAAATAAGGAGGATGAAGCAGTTGAAAAACCTGACTTCAAGAGAGGACATTATGGCAACCTTAGAAATTTTTTTAGTGAGTATAATTGGACAGACTTGTTGCTAGGCAAGGAAGTGAATGAGATGTATGTCAAGTTTTGTGAAATATATGATAAAGACACAAACAAATTTATACCAAAACAGAGATGCAGAACTAGGAAACAGGATTGGTTCAATAGGAATTGCGAGAGGGCCAGAGACCAAAAGACACAAAAATGGAATCAATACAGGAAGAGGCCAAACCCCCAAACATACAAACGATACAAAGATGCGAGAAACAACTACACAGCAGTGAGGAGAGAGGCAGAAAGAAATTTTGAAAAGGGATTGCAGACAAATGTAAAACAGAACCAGGTCTATTCTATAAATTCATAAACAACAAATTGCAGGTAAAGGATAATATTCAGAGGTTGATAATGGGAAATAGATTCACGGAAAATGAAAAGGAAATGTGTGAAACACTAAACGAAAAGTTCCAAAGTGTGTTTGTACAAAATGAAATCTTTAGGGAACCAGACACAATAAGAATTCCAGAGAACAACATAGAGCACATAGAGGTGACTAGAGACGAAGTGGAAAAAATGCTCAAGGAGCTAAGTAAGAACAAGGCAGTTGGTCCAGATGGAGTTTCACCATGGGTTCTGAGAGAGTGTGCACCTGAGCTCAGCATTCCACTTCAGCTGATTTTTCAGGCATCCCTGTTTACAGGAGTTGTAGCTGATGTGTGGAAAAAGGCTAACATAGTTCCAATCTACAAAAGTGGAAGCAGGGAAGACCCCCTTAATTATAGACCTGTATCATTGACAAGTGTAATAGTCAAAATATTGGAAAAATAATTAAAACTAAATGGGTAGAACACCTGGAGAGAAATGATATAATATCAGACCGACAGTATGGTTTTCGATCTGGAAGATCCTGTGTAACGAACTTACTCAGTTTTTATGATCGAGCAACAGAGATTTTACAGGAAAGAGATGGTTGGGTTGACTGCATCTATCTGGACCTAAAAAAGGCTTTCGACAGAGTTCCCCATAAGAGGTTGTTTATGGAAACTGGAACATATTGGAGGGGTGACGGGTAAGCTACTAACATGGATGAAAAATTTCCTAACTGACAGAAAAATGAGGGCCGTAATCAGAGGCAAGGTATCGGATTGGAGGAATGTCACGAGTGGAGTACCACAGGGTTCAGTTCTTGCACCGGTAATGTTCATTGTCTACATAAACGATCTACCAGAGGGATTACAGAATTACATGAACATGTTTGCTGATGATGCTAAGATAATAGGGAAGATAAGAAACTAGATGATTGTCATGCCCTTCAAGAAGACCTGGACAAAATAAGTATTTGGAGCAACACTTGGCAAATGGAATTTAATGTGAATAATGCCATGTTATGGAATGTGGAATTGGTGAACATAGACCCCACACAACCTATAATTATGTGAGAAATCTTTAAAGAATTCTGATAAAGAAAGGGATCTAGGGGTGGTTTTAGATAGAAAACTGTCACCTGAGGACCACATCAAGAACATTGTGTGAGGAGCCTATGCTACACTTTCTAACCTAAGAATTGCTTTTAAATACATGGATGGAGAAATACTAAAGAAATTGTTCACGACTTTTATTAGACCAAAGCTGGATATGCAGCGGTTGTATGGTGCCCTTATCTTAAGAAGCACATCAACAAACTGGAAAAGGTGCAACGACATGCCACTAAGTGGCTCCCAGAAATGAAGGACAAGAGCTATGAGGAGAGGTTAGAGGCATTAAATATGCAAAAACTAGAAGATAGAAGAAAAAGAGGCGATATGATCACTACGTACAAAATAGTAACAGGAATTGATAAAATCGACAGGGAAGATTTCCTGAGACCTGGAACTTCAAGAACAAGAGGTCATAGATTTAAACTACTAAACACAGATGCCGAAGAAACGTAAGAAAATTCACCTTCGCAAATAGAGTGGTAGACGGTTGGAACAAGTTAAGTGAGAAGGTGGTGGAGGCCAAGACCGTCAGTAGTTTCAAAGCGTTATATGACAAAGAGTGCTGGGAAGACGGGACACCACGAGCGTAGCTCTCATCCTGTAACTACACTTAGGTAATTACACTTAGGTAATTACACTCTCTCACACACACTCACACACACACTCTCACACACACTCTCTCACACACACACACTCTCACACACACTCTCTCACACACACTCTCACACACACACTCTCACACACACTCTCACACACACTCTCACACACTCTCTCACACACACACTCTCACACACTCTCTCTCTCTCTCCAAATTTTAAATAGTTTTAATATATCTTTATATATATATGTTGCGAGTGTTGTCAATGATTATCCAACTCCTATGATAATCTTCTGCTGGTCTTCCTCAGCACATCCTGAGGTCTTCCTCAGCACATCCTGAGGTCTTTCTCAGCCCATCCTGAGGTCTTCCTCAGCACATCCTGAGGTCTTCCTCAGCCCATCCTGAGGACTTCCTCAGCCCATCCTGAGGACTTCCTCAGCCCATCCTGAGGACTTCCTCAGCCCATCCTGAGGACTTCCTCAGCCCATCCTGAGGACTTCCTCAGCCCATCCTGAGGACTTCCTCAGCCCATCCTGAGGACTTCCTCAGCCCATCCTGAGGACTTCCTCAGCCCATCCTGAGGACTTCCTCAGCCCATCCTGAGGTCTTCCTCAGCCCATCCTGAGGACTTCCTCAGCCATCCTGAGGACTTCCTCAGCCCATCCTGAGGACTTCCTCAGCCCATCCTGAGGTCTTCCTCAGCCCATCCTGAGGTCTTCCTCAGCCCATCCTGAGGTCTTCCTCAGCCCATCCTGAGGTCTTCCTCAGCTCATCCTCTCAAATAATACATCATATAAATGTCACATTTCCAACGGACAAATAAGATCATTGTTAGTCATAGTGATTCTAGAACAACCAACTTTTCTAAGCATCGATCGATTGGTTAGGTTAGGTTTGTGCGTTTTAGTACGACGTTTAAAGTCCTAGATGTGCTTCTCCTTGCCTGCCTGTGCCTCCCTCCCTGCCAGCCTGCCTGCCTCTACTTCCCTCCCTGCCTGTGCCTCACCCCCTGCCTGCCTCTCCATTCCTGACTGCGCCTCTCCCTCCCTGCCTGCGCCTTTCTCTCCCTGACTGTGCCTCTCCCTCCCTCCCTGCCTGTGCCTCTCCCTCTGTGCCTTGAGCCTCCCTTCCTGTCTGCCTGTCTGGCTGTCCCTTCCTGCCTGTCTGCCTCTCCCTCTCTGCCTGCCTCTCCCTCCCTCCCTGCCTGTGCCTTTTCCCCCCTGCCTGCCTGCCAGCCTGCCTGCCCCCTGCCTGCCTGCCAGCCTGCCTGCCCCCTGCCAGCCTGCCTGCCCCCTGCTTCCTGCCTGCCTTTCCTCCCTGCCTGCATCTCCTTCCCTCCTGCCTGCATCTCCTTCCCTCCCTGCCTGCCTCTCCTTCCCTCCATGCCTGCCTCTTCCTTTCTGCCTGCCTGCCTCTTCCTTCCTGCCTGTCTGCCTCTCCCTCCCTGCCTGCCTTTCCCTCCCTCCCTGCCTGTGCCTCCCCCCCCCCCTCAACCTGCCTGCCCCTGCCTTCCTCTCCCTCCCGCCTGCCTGTCTGCCTGCCTCTCTGCCTCCCTGCCTCCTGCCTGCCTGCCTCCCTGCCTCACTGCCTGCCTGCCTCCCTGCCTCACTGCCTGCCTGCCTCCCAGCCTCTCCCTCCCTCACTACCTTCCCTCTCCCTCACTGCCTCCCTCCTCCTCTCACTATTTCTCCCCCTCTCTCACTACCTCCCATCCAAGCTCCCCCATCCATCCACTCACCCACCAGTCAGCCATCACTGACACAATGAGTGCATTTGAAGCCGACATGGTGCATGGATGTTCCTTGATTGCGCAGATATGTCCAACAAAGTTACAAATGAACACTCCAGCCTCATGACAAATCAAAACAATGTGCTGTGAATCTGTGGCATCACAGAGTAGAAGGCACTACAGTGGTGGACCAAGTGGCTGTCTGTACAAAATATATCTTACCTGAATGCTACTTGAAATATTACCGACACTTCAACAACTTTGGAAATACGGAGCCCTTACACTTTAGCCCTTACACTGCTCAGGGTCCTGGGGACATTTACACCCCTGTGCGCAAGAAAAAAAAATTCCCAAAATTTTTTCGTCTTCTAAACATGTTAATTTGTGTCCCCTGAGCACGGGAAAAATAGC